>WWET01003784.1:32930-47117 GCA_011038615.1 Limnodynastes dumerilii | reverse complement strand
GCTTTAACCCTCGATCTCCAAACCTCTGCTGTTCACCATCCGTCGGTTCTTCTCCCTTATCACTCTGTCTTTCTCACTGTTTTTGGCTCACGACCTCCGGACCTCTGCTATTCCCAGCCTGTCAGTTTCTCTCTCTCTCTCCTCTGTTTCACTGTTGTCTAAATCCCGATCTCCGTCTCACTGCTGCCTGTCAGCTTTGCGTCTTCTTCCCAATCTCTCTCTCACACAGCTGCTCTCCTTATCTCTCCTCACACGACTCCCTCAGACCCTCTCCCCGCTCTTTTCTTTTTACCTCACCTCGCGCACCTGAAGTTTCTAGATTTCCCACGCGCTGCTCTTACTGTTTGCCCAATCAGCTGATGGTTGCTATGCAACTTCCCACGCGCCTGTCTCAACACAAGTCTCCTGCTTTTACTGCTGCAGAACACCCAACTCCATGCTACAATACTATATGGCAATAAACATGACTCTAAGTCAGGGTATTACACTATACAGCTTAGAAATACAATATTCTGAACATAGATTGAGATTACATACAAAAATGAAGGCAAAATAATAAAAGAGAAATGGGGTCCCTTAAAAGCGCTAAAAGTCCTATCACAGCTCACCCCACTAACAGAGTGTCCTAAAAACTCTAAATAATAAGGAAATATCAAAAGGATAAGTGGGAAAGACAGCGCTGGGACAAAATAAACCTAAATAAAATCAATACATATATAAACATATGAACCAGATCTGAGGCTGTGGGCCCAAAGACTAGTCAAAATGGTAACATATTCGTGGGAAGAGAATCCATATGTGGGAAAAGGTCTCTGTTCTCTTATGGACACCCAAAACTTGAAGTGAAAGTCTCTTAGCGGCCCCCGCTCTTTTTGCTGAACAACACCTTGACAGCAAAAAGAGCGGGGGTCGCCAATTTATATTCCTTATTTCACTGTGTCAGCAGGTAGAGGAAAATGCTAAGAGACTTTCACTTCAAGTTTTGGGTGTCCATAAGAGAACAGAGACCTTTTCCTACATATGGATTCTCTCCCCACGAAAGTGTTAACATTTTGACTAGTCTTTGGGCCCACAGCCTCAGATCTGGTTTATATGTTTGTATATATATTGATTTTATTTAGGTTTATTTTGTCCCAGCGCTGTCTTTCCCACTTATCCTTTTGGTATTTCTGGGTAGTGGATTGGTTCACCATTGTGGCCATCTTGGATGCGGTCAGCTGCTTGCTCTGCACCAATCTTATGCTTGCATCATCTGCTGGACTACCTGGCAACCAATGTGTCTTTAGCGATGCCAAGTACTATGTCCTGGTTGCTGAAGTCCCTGTGTGTGACTTTAGTTCTCCCTGTGCCTAATTCTCAGATATATCCTTGTGCCTGATACTCCTCATGATTGTGCATCCTAGCCAGCACTAACAGTACCAGCAACTGCTTTCAGCGGTTTGCTGTTCAAACACCAGCTACACTTCAAGATCCAGCAAGTAGTGGTGCAGTCATTCACTCTAACCGGTACTATCTCTTTAAGTGTTCCATCTGCCAATGTTTGCTGCTTAAGTCTTTAGCTGTGACCCAGTCTTCTACGTTCTAACTGCAAGTGGAGGTGCAATGTTTCCTACACAATTGCAGCACTGTCAGACCCATCAATTTTTCTGTAACAATATGCTGGTTATGCTGTTCACTGCACTGACTGTCTCAGCAATTCCATAGCATCAGTCTGCTGCTTCTACATCTGCTGCACTTTTTGAACCAGTATTTACCAGCTACTCATTTGTCTTCTGCACTACAAATACATAACTCCCAAGTGTCCCAATTCTAGATGGACAGTCCCGCTTTCAGAGGACCATCCCGCTGTCCTGCCCACCTCACAATTTGTCCCATGAGATCAGAAACTAGGAACAAAGTTGTCTTTTTTGTAAAGCCCATGCTACGCTATGTATGCGGCTGGGCTTTACACCGCACAATACAGGTAATACGGGGCTCCTACGGGAGCCCTGTAGGACAAAACCTGTTACCTATCCTATGCGGTCAAAACCTGTAACCTATCCTATGCGGTCATTCTAGAAACAGATTTAGTTTTACAGAGCTCTCGTAGGAGCCCTGTATTGCCTGTATTGCACCACTTGAGCGCAGATCAGAACAACCTGGGAGCATCAGAGAGAGGGAGCACCACGGATGGAGATAAAGTCAAAGGTAAGTAACAGAACACATGGAGGCTGGACATAAGGGGAAGACATGGAGGCTGGACATTATAAGGAGCAGACATGGAGGCTGGACATTAAAAGGGGCAGACATGGAGGCTGGACATTAAAAGTGGTAGAAATGGAGGCTGAACATTAAAAATGGCAGGCACGGAGGCTGGACATTACAAGGAGCAGACATGGTGACTGGACATTACAAGGGGCAGACATGGAGGCTGGACTTTACAAGGGGCAGACATGGAGGCTGGACATTACAAGGGGAACACATGGAGGATGGACAAATAATAAAGAGGCAGACATGTAGGCTGGATATTAAAAGGAGCAGACATGATGGCTGGACTTTACATGGGGCAGACATGGAGGCTGGACATTACAAGGGGCAGAAATGGAGGCTGGACTTTATAAAGGGCAGACATGGAGACTGGACATTACAAGGGGCACACATGGAGGCTGGACTTTATAAGGGGCAGACATGGATGCTGGACATTGCAAGGGGCAGACATGGAGGCTGGACATTTTTAAGGGTCACACATGGGACCGGATTCAGACTTAAGAAGGTGCTTAAAATAAGAGAGGAAAGTCACTCCTGGGCTAAACCATAATGATTGCAGGGGGAGTCAAGTAAATTGTATTTTTTACATGCAGAGATATATCTTTCTGATACTGATTAGCTTTACTATTACACTGTTATTTAGACTTGGGCTAGGAAATGCCACCTATCAACTCTAACACCGCTTGCAACAGATGAAATATGACTCCCCTGCAATCAACATGGTTTTGCCAAGAAGTGACTTTCCTCTCTTATTTTAAGCACCTTCTTAAGTCTGAATCAGGCCCATGGAGGCTGGACAAATAATAAAGAGGCAGATATGGAGGCTAGACATAATAATAAAGGGAAGACATGGAGGCTGGACAGAATAATAAGGGCTAGACATGGAGACTGGACATAATAATAAGGGGTAAACATGGAGGCTGGACAAATAATAAAGAGGCAGACAGGGAGACTGGACAAATAAACAGGAGGCTGAACATAATAATAATAATAATAATAATAATAATAATAATAATAAGGGGCAGACATGGAGGTAGTACAAATAAAGAGGCAGATATGGAGGTTGGACATATAAATCCTGGACAAATAATAAGGGGCAGACATATGGATGGCAGGCCTAATGATAAGATGGAGACATATGGATGTTTGTTAAATAAAAGAGTCAAGCACTAGACCCGCTGGTCTGGGTGGTGCAAGACACATCCATTTTCTCAGATACGCCCACTGGGTGGTACAAGACACACCCCTTCTACTAGGTCGCAATATTATGTCCCTCTTTCGAATTTTCAAATGTTGGGAGGTATGCAAATACCAGTGCTTCATTGGGGTCATTGTCCCATTCTGTCATTCGCTAAACTAATACCACCAGCATTCCATCTGCAAGAGAGTATAGCTTTCACTATATACACCTGAGCTTCATAATAGGTTTATATAAAGCAACTACTAAGACCTGACATCTTATTTTCTCTGGGTGTGGGTCCCCGGTTAGAAAATCCCAATTTCAAAAATTTGAATTGCGAATTTTCTTTTGCGAATGCGAATTTTCTCCGAATTGCTAAAATTCGAAAAATGCATTCACCTAAATGTTTCTATTTATACTAGTCTGAAATTATAATTTTTCTAATTCGAAAGTCTGTATTTCGAATAATATTATATTCTGAATAGGGAGTTATAGAGAAAATTCGAAAATAGAAATGTAGAAATAAAAGTATATTCTGAATAGGGAGTTATAGAGAAAATTCGAAAATAGAAATGTAGAAATAAAAGTATATTCTGAATAGGGAGTTATAGAGAAAATTCGAAAATAGAAATGTAGAAATAAAAGTATATTCTGAATAGGGAGTTATAGAGAAAATTCGAAAATAGAAATGTAGAAATAAAAGTATATTCTGAATAGGGAGTTATAGAGAAAATTCGAAAATAGAAATGTAGAAATAAAAGTATATTCTGAATAGGGAGTTATAGAGAAAATTCGAAAATAGAAATGTAGAAATAAAAGTATATTCTGAATAGGGAGTTATAGAGAAAATTCGAAAATAGAAATGTAGAAATAAAAGTATATTCTGAATAGGGAGTTATAGAGAAAATTCGAAAATAGAAATGTAGAAATAAAAGTATATTCTGAATAGGGAGTTATAGAGAAAATTCGAAAATAGAAATGTAGAAATAAAAGTATATTCTGAATAGGGAGTTATAGAGAAAATTCGAAAATAGAAATGTAGAAATAAAAGTATATTCTGAATAGGGAGTTATAGAGAAAATTCGAAAATAGAAATGTAGAAATAAAAGTATATTCTGAATAGGGAGTTATAGAGAAAATTCGAAAATAGAAATGTAGAAATAAAAGTATATTCTGAATAGGGAGTTATAGAGAAAATTCGAAAATAGAAATGTAGAAATAAAAGTATATTCTGAATAGGGAGTTATAGAGAAAATTCGAAAATAGAAATGTAGAAATAAAAGTATATTCTGAATAGGGAGTTATAGAGAAAATTCGAAAATAGAAATGTAGAAATAAAAGTATATTCTGAATAGGGAGTTATAGAGAAAATTCGAAAATAGAAATGTAGAAATAAAAGTATATTCTGAATAGGGAGTTATAGAGAAAATTCGAAAATAGAAATGTAGAAATAAAAGTATATTCTGAATAGGGAGTTATAGAGAAAATTCGAAAATAGAAATGTAGAAATAAAAGTATATTCTGAATAGGGAGTTATAGAGAAAATTCGAAAATAGAAATGTAGAAATAAAAGTATATTCTGAATAGGGAGTTATAGAGAAAATTCGAAAATAGAAATGTAGAAATAAAAGTATATTCTGAATAGGGAGTTATAGAGAAAATTCGAAAATAGAAATGTAGAAATAAAAGTATATTCTGAATAGGGAGTTATAGAGAAAATTCGAAAATAGAAATGTAGAAATAAAAGTATATTCTGAATAGGGAGTTATAGAGAAAATTCGAAAATAGAAATGTAGAAATAAAAGTATATTCTGAATAGGGAGTTATAGAGAAAATTCGAAAATAGAAATGTAGAAATAAAAGTATATTCTGAATAGGGAGTTATAGAGAAAATTCGAAAATAGAAATGTAGAAATAAAAGTATATTCTGAATAGGGAGTTATAGAGAAAATTCGAAAATAGAAATGTAGAAATAAAAGTATATTCTGAATAGGGAGTTATAGAGAAAATTCGAAAATAGAAATGTAGAAATAAAAGTATATTCTGAATAGGGAGTTATAGAGAAAATTCGAAAATAGAAATGTAGAAATAAAAGTATATTCTGAATAGGGAGTTATAGAGAAAATTCGAAAATAGAAATGTAGAAATAAAAGTATATTCTGAATAGGGAGTTATAGAGAAAATTCGAAAATAGAAATGTAGAAATAAAAGTATATTCTGAATAGGGAGTTATAGAGAAAATTCGAAAATAGAAATGTAGAAATAAAAGTATATTCTGAATAGGGAGTTATAGAGAAAATTCGAAAATAGAAATGTAGAAATAAAAGTATATTCTGAATAGGGAGTTATAGAGAAAATTCGAAAATAGAAATGTAGAAATAAAAGTATATTCTGAATAGGGAGTTATAGAGAAAATTCGAAAATAGAAATGTAGAAATAAAAGTATATTCTGAATAGGGAGTTATAGAGAAAATTCGAAAATAGAAATGTAGAAATAAAAGTATATTCTGAATAGGGAGTTATAGAGAAAATTCGAAAATAGAAATGTAGAAATAAAAGTATATTCTGAATAGGGAGTTATAGAGAAAATTCGAAAATAGAAATGTAGAAATAAAAGTATATTCTGAATAGGGAGTTATAGAGAAAATTCGAAAATAGAAATGTAGAAATAAAAGTATATTCTGAATAGGGAGTTATAGAGAAAATTCGAAAATAGAAATGTAGAAATAAAAGTATATTCTGAATAGGGAGTTATAGAGAAAATTCGAAAATAGAAATGTAGAAATAAAAGTATATTCTGAATAGGGAGTTATAGAGAAAATTCGAAAATAGAAATGTAGAAATAAAAGTATATTCTGAATAGGGAGTTATAGAGAAAATTCGAAAATAGAAATGTAGAAATAAAAGTATATTCTGAATAGGGAGTTATAGAGAAAATTCGAAAATAGAAATGTAGAAATAAAAGTATATTCTGAATAGGGAGTTATAGAGAAAATTCGAAAATAGAAATGTAGAAATAAAAGTATATTCTGAATAGGGAGTTATAGAGAAAATTCGAAAATAGAAATGTAGAAATAAAAGTATATTCTGAATAGGGAGTTATAGAGAAAATTCGAAAATAGAAATGTAGAAATAAAAGTATATTCTGAATAGGGAGTTATAGAGAAAATTCGAAAATAGAAATGTAGAAATAAAAGTATATTCTGAATAGGGAGTTATAGAGAAAATTCGAAAATAGAAATGTAGAAATAAAAGTATATTCTGAATAGGGAGTTATAGAGAAAATTCGAAAATAGAAATGTAGAAATAAAAGTATATTCTGAATAGGGAGTTATAGAGAAAATTCGAAAATAGAAATGTAGAAATAAAAGTATATTCTGAATAGGGAGTTATAGAGAAAATTCGAAAATAGAAATGTAGAAATAAAAGTATATTCTGAATAGGGAGTTATAGAGAAAATTCGAAAATAGAAATGTAGAAATAAAAGTATATTCTGAATAGGGAGTTATAGAGAAAATTCGAAAATAGAAATGTAGAAATAAAAGTATATTCTGAATAGGGAGTTATAGAGAAAATTCGAAAATAGAAATGTAGAAATAAAAGTATATTCTGAATAGGGAGTTATAGAGAAAATTCGAAAATAGAAATGTAGAAATAAAAGTATATTCTGAATAGGGAGTTATAGAGAAAATTCGAAAATAGAAATGTAGAAATAAAAGTATATTCTGAATAGGGAGTTATAGAGAAAATTCGAAAATAGAAATGTAGAAATAAAAGTATATTCTGAATAGGGAGTTATAGAGAAAATTCGAAAATAGAAATGTAGAAATAAAAGTATATTCTGAATAGGGAGTTATAGAGAAAATTCGAAAATAGAAATGTAGAAATAAAAGTATATTCTGAATAGGGAGTTATAGAGAAAATTCGAAAATAGAAATGTAGAAATAAAAGTATATTCTGAATAGGGAGTTATAGAGAAAATTCGAAAATAGAAATGTAGAAATAAAAGTATATTCTGAATAGGGAGTTATAGAGAAAATTCGAAAATAGAAATGTAGAAATAAAAGTATATTCTGAATAGGGAGTTATAGAGAAAATTCGAAAATAGAAATGTAGAAATAAAAGTATATTCTGAATAGGGAGTTATAGAGAAAATTCGAAAATAGAAATGTAGAAATAAAAGTATATTCTGAATAGGGAGTTATAGAGAAAATTCGAAAATAGAAATGTAGAAATAAAAGTATATTCTGAATAGGGAGTTATAGAGAAAATTCGAAAATAGAAATGTAGAAATAAAAGTATATTCTGAATAGGGAGTTATAGAGAAAATTCGAAAATAGAAATGTAGAAATAAAAGTATATTCTGAATAGGGAGTTATAGAGAAAATTCGAAAATAGAAATGTAGAAATAAAAGTATATTCTGAATAGGGAGTTATAGAGAAAATTCGAAAATAGAAATGTAGAAATAAAAGTATATTCTGAATAGGGAGTTATAGAGAAAATTCGAAAATAGAAATGTAGAAATAAAAGTATATTCTGAATAGGGAGTTATAGAGAAAATTCGAAAATAGAAATGTAGAAATAAAAGTATATTCTGAATAGGGAGTTATAGAGAAAATTCGAAAATAGAAATGTAGAAATAAAAGTATATTCTGAATAGGGAGTTATAGAGAAAATTCGAAAATAGAAATGTAGAAATAAAAGTATATTCTGAATAGGGAGTTATAGAGAAAATTCGAAAATAGAAATGTAGAAATAAAAGTATATTCTGAATAGGGAGTTATAGAGAAAATTCGAAAATAGAAATGTAGAAATAAAAGTATATTCTGAATAGGGAGTTATAGAGAAAATTCGAAAATAGAAATGTAGAAATAAAAGTATATTCTGAATAGGGAGTTATAGAGAAAATTCGAAAATAGAAATGTAGAAATAAAAGTATATTCTGAATAGGGAGTTATAGAGAAAATTCGAAAATAGAAATGTAGAAATAAAAGTATATTCTGAATAGGGAGTTATAGAGAAAATTCGAAAATAGAAATGTAGAAATAAAAGTATATTCTGAATAGGGAGTTATAGAGAAAATTCGAAAATAGAAATGTAGAAATAAAAGTATATTCTGAATAGGGAGTTATAGAGAAAATTCGAAAATAGAAATGTAGAAATAAAAGTATATTCTGAATAGGGAGTTATAGAGAAAATTCGAAAATAGAAATGTAGAAATAAAAGTATATTCTGAATAGGGAGTTATAGAGAAAATTCGAAAATAGAAATGTAGAAATAAAAGTATATTCTGAATAGGGAGTTATAGAGAAAATTCGAAAATAGAAATGTAGAAATAAAAGTATATTCTGAATAGGGAGTTATAGAGAAAATTCGAAAATAGAAATGTAGAAATAAAAGTATATTCTGAATAGGGAGTTATAGAGAAAATTCGAAAATAGAAATGTAGAAATAAAAGTATATTCTGAATAGGGAGTTATAGAGAAAATTCGAAAATAGAAATGTAGAAATAAAAGTATATTCTGAATAGGGAGTTATAGAGAAAATTCGAAAATAGAAATGTAGAAATAAAAGTATATTCTGAATAGGGAGTTATAGAGAAAATTCGAAAATAGAAATGTAGAAATAAAAGTATATTCTGAATAGGGAGTTATAGAGAAAATTCGAAAATAGAAATGTAGAAATAAAAGTATATTCTGAATAGGGAGTTATAGAGAAAATTCGAAAATAGAAATGTAGAAATAAAAGTATATTCTGAATAGGGAGTTATAGAGAAAATTCGAAAATAGAAATGTAGAAATAAAAGTATATTCTGAATAGGGAGTTATAGAGAAAATTCGAAAATAGAAATGTAGAAATAAAAGTATATTCTGAATAGGGAGTTATAGAGAAAATTCGAAAATAGAAATGTAGAAATAAAAGTATATTCTGAATAGGGAGTTATAGAGAAAATTCGAAAATAGAAATGTAGAAATAAAAGTATATTCTGAATAGGGAGTTATAGAGAAAATTCGAAAATAGAAATGTAGAAATAAAAGTATATTCTGAATAGGGAGTTATAGAGAAAATTCGAAAATAGAAATGTAGAAATAAAAGTATATTCTGAATAGGGAGTTATAGAGAAAATTCGAAAATAGAAATGTAGAAATAAAAGTATATTCTGAATAGGGAGTTATAGAGAAAATTCGAAAATAGAAATGTAGAAATAAAAGTATATTCTGAATAGGGAGTTATAGAGAAAATTCGAAAATAGAAATGTAGAAATAAAAGTATATTCTGAATAGGGAGTTATAGAGAAAATTCGAAAATAGAAATGTAGAAATAAAAGTATATTCTGAATAGGGAGTTATAGAGAAAATTCGAAAATAGAAATGTAGAAATAAAAGTATATTCTGAATAGGGAGTTATAGAGAAAATTCGAAAATAGAAATGTAGAAATAAAAGTATATTCTGAATAGGGAGTTATAGAGAAAATTCGAAAATAGAAATGTAGAAATAAAAGTATATTCTGAATAGGGAGTTATAGAGAAAATTCGAAAATAGAAATGTAGAAATAAAAGTATATTCTGAATAGGGAGTTATAGAGAAAATTCGAAAATAGAAATGTAGAAATAAAAGTATATTCTGAATAGGGAGTTATAGAGAAAATTCGAAAATAGAAATGTAGAAATAAAAGTATATTCTGAATAGGGAGTTATAGAGAAAATTCGAAAATAGAAATGTAGAAATAAAAGTATATTCTGAATAGGGAGTTATAGAGAAAATTCGAAAATAGAAATGTAGAAATAAAAGTATATTCTGAATAGGGAGTTATAGAGAAAATTCGAAAATAGAAATGTAGAAATAAAAGTATATTCTGAATAGGGAGTTATAGAGAAAATTCGAAAATAGAAATGTAGAAATAAAAGTATATTCTGAATAGGGAGTTATAGAGAAAATTCGAAAATAGAAATGTAGAAATAAAAGTATATTCTGAATAGGGAGTTATAGAGAAAATTCGAAAATAGAAATGTAGAAATAAAAGTATATTCTGAATAGGGAGTTATAGAGAAAATTCGAAAATAGAAATGTAGAAATAGAAGTATATTCTGAATAGGGAGCTTTATGAAATAGAATTGTTCGAAATTGAGAATAATAGCAATAGAGAATAATCGAAAATACAACAATCAAAATAGAAATACAATCGAAATGTGCATGTTTCGTAACCTATTAGATTCGAAATAGCAAAAATTCGAAATTGCGAACTTTCGAAATAGCGAAAATTCGCAATTTAGTGGTTGAAATAAAGATTTTCGAAATTGCCATTTTCTAACCGGGGACTGCATACCATTTTCTCTCTTCTCTTTGAGGTCTGGCATATTAGGGTTTGAGGGCTCCATTTACAAAGATCAATTTGTTACAAATCGACCATTGCCGCATTCACTAAAGGAAAAATTCCAGGACTTTAGCCTTTTTCAAAATCAACACGCCAAACATTGCCATCCCAATTTTGTCAATCATCCACATAGGCCTCTTCGTATTCTCTAAAGGCGTTTTTACACAATCGCCGTAAGTTCGTCCTGCAATCGCCGTTTAAAAAAGAGCCATCTAGGATAGGCACTTTTAACCAAATCATTGGAAATTATGCATGCAGGTATCTGTAACCTAAAAAAGTCAATCCTAAATTGCAAGCAGATGAGTGTTTGTGCTTATTGAGGATGGAGGCTATTTTTAATAGTGATTTGGGATTTGGAACCATCAACATCTTGTTCACATGCATTGTCTGGGATGCATAAATTAATGTGTGTCCTCAACTTTCTGGCAACTGGCTCTTTCCAGGCTGTCACAAGCCAGTTTTTCACGTCACTTGACTCATGTATTAAGTGCACTTAAGAAAATAGTGCCAACATATATTTGCTTCCCCAGCCAGGAGTCAAATTGGAGAGCCCTGAAGCTAGCATTCTATAGTATCTCTGGATTTCCTAATGTCCTGGGTGATATAGATTGCACTCATATACCGCTGAGACCACCTAAACGCAGAGCACATGTATATGTGAATAGACACCATTACCATTCCCTCAATGTTCAGGTGGTCTGTGATGCTAAAATGAAAATTTTTTGTGTTTTTGCTGGTTACCCTGGGTCATGCCATGTTTCCAATATTCTGAGGAAGTCATCCCTGTATTATAAATTTGAACATGCTGAAATGCCTGAGGGATGGCTGCTGGGTAAGTATAAGTGATGATATTCATTTTTATTTTGCCTGTAATTGTAATGAAATGTTTGTGATACTAAATTTATCATTTTACTCCGAAGGGGACTCAAGATATAGGTGTAACTCCTGGCTGCTGACTCCTCTACTGAATCCACATACTCCTGGCTAACGCAATTATAATGAGGCACACATAGCCACTAGAGGAGTGATAGAACGTACCTTTGGACTATTAAAAACCAGGTTCAGATTCCTTGATAAATCTGGTGGTGTGTTGCTATCCTGCAAAGGTTTCAGATATTGTACTTGTTTGTTGTCTCCTGCATAATGTTGCATTAAATCAACAATCCCCTGATATTATTGCAGTTGAGTATCAAGAACATGGTGGCCCTTTTACATCTGGTGATGTGATTTCAACTGGGGGGGGGGGGCAGATAAGGGATGATTTAATCAGGACCCAGTTTGCTTGTAAGTTTAGTTATTGTAATGTTTGTGTACTGTTTCTATTTTTATTATTTTAAGAAGTACAATTGTGTGTTATTATTGCTACAATCACTAACTCAGTTTGTCATTATAATCTTCCCAAGTTGTTTAAACATTAAAAAAAGACAGAAACATGCTTAATTTGCCTTGCAAAAATGAAATCCAGTTTATTAAGTATTACAACAACATGGTCGATATGACCAAATATTTTTGGAACAAGCAAAACAGGACCTCCATTCCGTACAATATACTGACTAATTTGACTTTCCTTTTTTTCTTTTAAGAAAACTTCGGGAACACTTCCTTTTGGAGTGTCAGGTTGTGGTCGTAACATTTCGCCCCTTGTTCGCATGCCCTGTCTGGGCGGTGTGTTTGCTGCAGAGCTTACTGGAGTGTTTAAGTGGCTGGTTTCCGCTGATGAGGAGGTTGGTTGTTGTTTATTTTGTGCTATGTTACTGAGCATTTGGGCCGAAATATGTAAAAGTTGAAAGTTTAATTCCCTGCGCGGGTTGTTTCCAGTCCCCAGCGTGCTGGTATTTTGAGCAATTCAAATATTTAGATTTTCTACAGCAGATGCAAGCCGTGTAAAGCCCAAGTTGTTGATACTGTTTTGCCATTTGAAAATACCAAGGAACCTACGCATTGTGTTAAGGTGGCTATACATAAATGAATCCTGATTTTGTCCAAGACGGGTGATTGTTGAAGAGACTGCTTGTAATACTTCCGCAGGTGTGAGTTGGGAGGTGGTTGGCTGAAGGGCAGGTGGTGGCTCCGGTGTTGTGTGGGCAGGGGTTGGCTGTATTTCCTGGAGATTCAATGTGACTACATCAATCTCTTCTACATAAAATCGACCTTTGTAAATGTGGCCCTTAATGTGAATAATATTAAGTAGTATTAGAATTCGGAGTTACACTGAAGTTAAACAAGAGGAAAACAGAGGGGAAACAGAATATTACCCTTCCCAACATCTAAAGTCTACTTTTTCAACAACAAACATTAAGGTATATGAGTTTCCAACTGAAACACCTGCATTTCCTGGACACTCTGGAAATTCTTTCCTGCACATTGCGAGATGCAACCACTCTGATGCTGCTTATGGTGACTGCTTGGGGCTTATAATAACCTTGCACTATCTAATTTCTCTGCCCAAATATTTCTATTTGATTTTCATGGCTTTTAGTATTGTGCTCATTAGTGTTTCATTTCTTCTGAACCTCTCCAACTATTCTTGCTTTCATCACTTCTTTCTATCCTTATGGGCCTGATCCAGACCTACGCTGGTGTGCGTAGCGTATTATCGCTGAATGTACCACCGATGCACGGCAATAGGTACTCCCCTTGCTCGTACCTAGTTTAGCATCCATACGCTTGGAAAACCCTACCCTGCCTTTTGTGTTCGTTCCCGTGGCCGTCTGTACGTTCATTGTGTATAAACGACGCTTAGCACGCCCATACTGTACAATTTAAATGGCTCCCCCGCCTACATTCCTTAACTCCAGCGTCCGTACTAACTTTGTACATCGGAAAAAATGCAAACAATAAGGACGCCAGAATCGCCGCTGTGAAAAGGTCTTTGGTACGACCGAAAGTTGTCACTATGCGCAGTGCATTTTTACTGCCATTTTTACGATCAGCGTTAGTCTCTCCATCCCCCTCCCTCCTCTCTCCCACCTTCCACCTTCCCATCCATCCTACTCATCCCCTACCCTCTCCCATTCCTCCATCAGACTCTACTTCCCTTCCCATTTCCATCATGCCCTGCCCTTATCTTGTCACCACTCTCTATAACAATGCCCTCTCCTCAGACCTTGATGCTGCCTGCCCTTCCTCCTCTGTCTCCCTGCGCCACACCAACCCCTAAACCCTGGCACTCCCCACACTTTCCGCTTACTTGATTACTAAACAAATACTCTTATTCTGCAGAGCGCCTCTAGAGGAAGTCCCATTGCCTTGCAGACTTTTTCCACTTTAAGTTCATCCTCTCCTCTTTTAGCCCTGCCCTCACCCTTGCAAACCTTGTTTAAGTCCCTCATTCTCTCCAAATCATCTAACCCCGCCGCCTCTTTGCCACCTGTCTTCTCTCCC
>WWET01003784.1:0-20553 GCA_011038615.1 Limnodynastes dumerilii | reverse complement strand
CTATTTACAGGGGAGGCTGGCCAATGAAAGGACCGGACCAGGACCAGCCTCCAGACACGTCAGGGCACAGAGAATTGAGGTAAGAGGGAGATATGGCCAATCGCACCGCTGTGCTGCTAGGCAACCAGGACGCGAAGCCGGACGCCGGGGAGCTGACGGGCAGCAGACGCTATAACCGGCGGGAGACTGCTGTGCCTGCAGGACTATTTACAGGGGAGGCTGGCCAATGAACAAGCAGGACCAGGACCAGCCTCCAGACACGTCAGGGCACAGAGAATTGAGGTAAGAGGGAGATATGGCCAATCGCACCGCTGTGCTGCTAGGCAACCAGGACGCGAAGCAGGACTGTGCGCCGGGGAGCTGTGGAGAGGGAGCGGACACATGGCTAATTTGCATGCCGTCCGTTCACGTGACGGCATGCAGTGGGAGAGCGTCGGCCCCAGGGAAGATGGCGCTGGAGAAGAGGCAGGTAAGTGTAGAGAACGGCACTTAACAACTTCCTGGGAATCCCGGGTACTGTATAGAACGAGGGACCAAATACTCTTCTACCATGCTAAGTTCACACGAGCGTTAGTAATCTGGTGAAACTTTGTATTCCTTTGTTTTCCCACCCACTATAAACATTATCAGCTGTAGTTGCCATATTTTTTTAGTAGAGGACCTACATCTATATTTTTTATGAGAATTACTATTTTTTATAAGTAGATATAAGGTTCAAGTCTATAACAGTACGTAAGTAGTGATTTCATATTTGGTATTTTCAATATGGATCTGGGTCATTACCCCGGCCCCAATCAATGGTTTAGGAAAGGGTTCATGGATACCTCTTCTTTGTTGCTATATTTACTCCTATACTCTGCATCTTTTCACATCACATGTACTGTATGGTTTAGATAATGATCGAGATAGGAATGAATAATTTTAATAATTTTTATATTTTTGTATATCGATTGTCATATGATTGTGAATATTTCTCCCACCTATCGGTTGGCGAATCATATTTCACTAATCATATTTTACTGATCTATAGTTCATAGGAATTTTAACCCTTGGGCCAGTAATGAGTTTTAAATAATTTCTTGATGACCTATCTCCTATGGGTTTTATTTAGCACTAGAGCACTTTACCTTGTATATGCACTGGATTCACTAGTTATATGTTCCATCAGAACAATTGTTTTCCAATATCAGGACAGTCCTTTAAACTATAGGATGGAGATTCGTTTACCATTTCACCACACATGTATTTAGTTAGGGGGTTTGCATACCACCCTATGCGTATTTTTGTGTATTCATTATGATGCATTTTTGCACTGTATGTAATTTTTTGTTATTTTTTGCAATTTGTATACTCTATGTTATTCATATTATAGGAGTTTAGTCACTCTATGAATTAACCACATTTATCATGCATTATGTATATCATTTATAAAATTTTGCGTAATTTTGTATAGTCTATTCTTCAATGCATATGATATGGAGATACATTGAAGGGCAATTGAGGAAAGATAGATGATCTATTATACTATTTACTTATTTTTTTGTATTATATCATTTTATTAAGAATGTTTGTATGTGAGTATCAGTGCACAGAAGTCAATTGTCCATTCCTTTACATCTTTTAATATGGCATCATATCTGTTTTCACATTGGTTGATAACATCATAATGTATCAGAGTGTAACACTTTGTATTTGAGGTATATGTTGAAAGGCCCCTTTAAATATTTTTTCAGATCCTCTATTGTATTTTAAAAGGCTCCTTTGAATCGTTGGTCAAATATTTTGTTATTTAACATTTTTATTGGAGTGCCGGATATAATATAAAAAATAAAAAATTGCCAGTTTTATCAAGGTTGAAAATCAAGTAAGAAGACGTTTCAGACGGACCTATAAAAGAATGAACATTTGAATGCTGGTCCACGACTTAAGCCTTTGCCTGACGTCATCACCGGGGACCCGACAGTGTGAGCGTACCGGACCCAGGTATTCCATCTTCTACGGCCATCACCGCACATCTGCCGTTTTACCATCGTTTCCTGGTATGACTGTCAGTTTTTAATTTTAGCAATTTGTTAGATCATTGTTGTAATAAACGCTTTGTTTTTTCACTCTATGTCCCGCATATTTTTGAACGCAAGAGAGGCTGGAAATCTTCATTTGAAATTTCATCTTCTGTGGCTTTAGGACGTTCTTTTAGGATTGATTTTTTTGATTGATTTGATTTTTTTGATTTTAGTTTATTTATCAGGTTGTCATTTATTCATTTATCCATTTTTATACTTATATTTAATTTATCCTGGCACTTCTCCTGATATATGACTGCAGCTGGCAGGGATCGGTGCGCTTATTGATTATATATACTTTATATATACTATATATACTTTCTCCATATTTGGATTTGTGTTAGGCATCCAAGTGCAATCACTTTATTTTTTCATCCACACAAGATCTATGCAAAAGCTTTGTGTAGGTAGCACTTGTGCTTCCAGGCAACGCAATTTACCTGGTTTTGTGGGAAACATTTTGATCATTAGATCTCTATGTTGGACTTTTGCCAGTGAAATTTTATATATGTAAACCAGGAAAAATTTACATAAAATATTAATCAACATAACATTAAGATAAATTCATCTACAAATTACAATTTGGATGATACTGTTAAACGTTTTGAAGCTGACCTACTCTCCTTTAAAAAGAGAAAATATAAAATTGTAAAGGAGGACTATCATGAAAATCGTGTTTATACTTGGGCCACTAATAACTCTGCCTATCCTATATGACCTATTAACAGACGCAGAAAGACCAACACAGTTAATAGGTAATTTACTGACTTGGATACTGCAAGCTCTCAAAGGGATTCTGATGTGGCAAATAAAAATAGAAAACTGTTTTTTCGGAAGGACATATGAACACGCAGAGGGTACCACAAACACTGGAGAGTCTGAAAACAAAATCTACGACAAAAGGAAATCGTAGTCTATAATCTACCACCCTTGACAAAGCCTCCACTTCGGGGCGAAACGCGCGTCGGGTGGTGCGCCTGACTGCCGGCTCCGTCATCCTGTGATTCGTGGGGGTATTCTATGAGCCTTGGAGGCGTCAGACATTGTTTCCTTTTTTCTTTTTCCGTTTGTGATTCACCGCTTTTTTATAGATAGAGTAGGGTCAGATACCAACACGGAAGTGTGAAGCATGCCCTTGCGGGCATTAGTTGTTTATTTAGGGCTGGTATTGCTTGTCTAGTTAGCTGCGGTGTTTCACAATGGTATGTGGCTGCTTTATATTTTGTAATTTATGCTAATTATTTTTTCCGTATTTGTCACTATATTCCGTATCAACGGCTAATGTTTGTATATTGTAATTGATGTTTTTTGCGTTTTTTGCAATGTCGCCCGTAGGGTGCTTGTTTTAAGCTTATTTTGAATAAATTGTTGTTTTAATGTGCTGGCTGTTTATCCTCCATTTTATACAGAGTGCACGCGTAAGAGATTCCTCCATGGAATTAGTGCTTTATGCCTTTTTCCATTTCTGTTTGGGTTTAGTCTATAATCTATCTCGTTATAATACCATTGTAACAGAGATGACGGTGTTAAGATTGTCCTTCATTGATACCTTTCAACGTTTATTAAAACTTAAAAATTGTTTTGGACCAACTTCTGACACTCAATCTATGACAATGCAGTTCATGAAAAGTTCTAAATTTGATTCACCTTTATCCAATCCATCAATTGACATGTTCATCCGCTTAGTTAAACAAGATGGGCTGTATGCAGAACTCCGGCTGCATTGCATTTGCGGCCGGAGTTTTCAGCAATGTGTTACTGTGCATGCACAGTAATTTTGTTATGTAATCTACGTTACTTTTTGCAATGTAGATTGCATATACGCGGTCTTTAAGACTGTGTATACGCAATCTACGTTGCAAGAAGTAACGTAGATTACGTAACAAAATTACTGCGCATACAACCCGATATATTTAGTCACCGGCCAAGATCTAGAATTAAATATACAAATCTTGATCATCATGAAAAAATGGCTTTGAACAATTTGAAATCTAATAACGATATATATGTATTTTTCGGGCAGACAAGGAAGGAGCAGTGGTTCTCCTTGATCGTGATTAATATATAAATGAAGCGATGAGCCATTTTTCTGACCAGCAATGTTACAGTGTTATGAACAACTGACATTTGATCCTACTAGGGTCTACAAGGAACAGATTGATGCCTTACTTGAAAATGCGGTGATTCAAGATCTAATGAAACAGCAAGATTTCTTAAGCAGGACCACCCCGTTACTCCAACTCTGTATCTCCTTCCAAAGATACACAAATCTTTGGTAAACCACCCGAGGACACCTATTATCTCCTCGTGAGGGTCTCGGTCAGCCTCTTTCACAGTTTGTTGATTTCCAACTCCAGCCAGTGGTTCAAGGAACTGGCAGCTATGTTAAGGATATTACTCATTTTTTAAATCACAGTACAAAAAATATATATGATGAGCGCTGATATCAAGACAGGTAAATAATGATTCTACACCGGTTTAAGTATAACCCGATAGATAATAATGTGCAACTGAGGATGATTGGGACAATTGCAGGTATTGGGTGGTGACACCCCAAAAAGAAAGATAAAAAGTAAATAAATAAGAACCTGCACTTAAATCTCAAATCAGCCAAATTACACTGTTAAAAGCAAGTATATGGTACACACAATAGATACTTGAATAAAATATAAAATTTAATGAAAAATAGGGTTAAAATAACCACTTGCTAAACAGGCACATACAAAAGGTATATAAATCTCTGTGAATGATACAAACGCGTGCGGATTATAATGAAAGAACAATGATGTCCAGTGTAGATGGTAGTATTTGATGTTCAGCAGATAAATAGGAATGTTTTATCTGCATATATATACTGTATATAGAGAAACAAGGTGTTGAATTGCAGTTGAGAATGCTGATTTACTGAATATATTGGACAAATTGATAGATACTTTTCAAACTTGCACTGTGAAGTCTTCAATAGATACAATGTTGCATATAAGAGCCAGAATTTATCAAGTGTTCATTGTAAAAAGTAAATGAGTAACTTCTTTTTATTTGACGGCACTTTTTATTTGCAGCATCACAGAATGGCCATGAGCACCAGATTCGTACCCAGCTTCGCTAATCTATATATGGCGGAGTTTGAGAGGGGCCACATTTGGGAAGGCCCTTTAGTGCGAATCTGGTGTTCTATGGCCGTTATATAGATGATCTATTTATTATTTGGGATGGGGATCTCTCATCTATCTCTCAGTTTGTTTCCTTTCTTAACTCTAATTCATTTAACCTTACTTTTACTCACTCTTTACATGCTGAACACATAGATTTTTTAGACATCACCATATCCACCCAAAATTAGAAAATAGTTACCAAAAATTTCTGGAAAAAGGTAGATTGTAGCAATTACAACTTCATTAACTTCATTAAACAAGTGGGCACCATAGACCATGGATAACAAACATCCCAAAAAGCCAAATGTGCCACCTTCATAGAAACTTCACCAATACAAATTAATGCGAGCTGCAGGCCAAAATCATGACAGAAGATTTAGTCAAAAGAGGTTATCCTCCACAGTTAATTAACGAGGTTAGGGAGTATGCCAGAAACCTCAATAGAACCTCTCTGATTGATAAAAAACAGCCTAATATGACCACACACAACACTATAGAGACACCTAATGATCCTATAAAAGATATTCTTTTTATAAGTAAATATAATACAAAATCACATAAAATTAAAAAGATTATTCAATCCAACTACAATCTACTTAAATATGATAACATTTTGGGTAAGATCTTACCAGATCAGCCAAGAATTATTTTTAAAAGGAATAGATCCCTAAAAGATTTACTTGCTCCCAGTAATCTTCCATGTATGAGGCCCTCAGAAAATAACACTAATTCATGGTTACCATCCAGGCCGAAAGGTTGTTTTAAGTGTAATAAAGCTATCTGTCTAACTTGCGGCTACATAAAAAACAAATGTAACAAAATCATCTCTAAAACTAATGGTAATACATTTTGTATTGACCAATTTATTAACTGTGAGTCCGTTTTCGTGATATATGTCCTTCAGTGTGCGTGTGGCCTACAATATGTGGGGAGAACCACACACACACTGATTTAGGGAGCACAGACATAATATTCTGAAAAAATATATTAAACATAGTGTTTCTAGGCATTTTTTTTTACTTAACCCGCTGTTCTATAAATGATTTACAACTATTTGGAGTGGAAAAAATGTAAAATACTTTAAGAGGAGGAGATCGTTTTAAAAGGCTATGTGTAAAAGAGACCGAATGAATCTTTAAGCTCCAAACATTGGCTCCCGATGGCCTAAATGAGGTCCTTGAATTCGTTGAATAGTTCTGTCTGTGCCCATTTATAAAGATGACTTATATCTGTCTATTTATTGCTACCAAGTAACCGCCAATATAATTATCATAAGACTCTAGATATTCTCTTCTTCTAAGCTTTAGATATAACTTTTTTCATATTTTATATGATGTTATGGACCTCATATTCACTTTATGGACAATACCGCTTAGCACATACTTTAGTGAGGATGGTATAGACAAATATGCTAATATTATGTTCGCCTTACTTGCATTTGGGTTATGATATGTGTATAAAATATGTTTACTACCACCCCCAACATCTTTCTCACCCATAATAATATATGTATATATAAAATATGTCTTTTGTTCTTTATTCTTTCTGTTTTGCCATCAAACATACTCTTGTAAGAGTAAATTTGTGGTCTGTTACATGCTGTAGGAGAAATCCTAGCAGGGTGTAAAGTTCCCTTCTGGGTTAATGTGCCTGGTTTCCCCTTAGCTGCCTGTTAAGTAAATTCCCCGGCCTGAAGTTGCTGCTGAATGGTGGGAGGCTCTTTAAATAGTCTGAGCCCGGGAAACTTCCCCGTTTGCTATAGCGTCTGTTGTATCCTGCATCCTGCCTGCATTCTTATCGTGTTCTTCTGCTTCTGTCTTGGATTTGTTTTTGTGTTATGCCCTCTGTATTTCTGTTGTTACCCTTGCCTGCCTCTGTCTCATTGTCTGCCCTGTTTGTGGATCTCAGTGTGCGGCGCAAGTAGCTTGCTGCTCGCACTGGCAGCTGGGCTCTCCTGTCCTTGCTGTGTGTTGTGAGTTTACCTTCTCTCACCCCTGTACCTGTCCAGAGTGTGCCATCTACTCTGTTTGTGTATTGCCTCTGTATTTCCCATCTTTACAGGGCATTACTCCACTGTGTCTGTCATCTCGTAGTGTGTTTAGGCCGCTGTATATTCCATCTTCCAGTGTAGTACCGCTGTGGTTGTTATCCTCTCAGCGTGTTTATTCTGCTTTTCCATCTTACAGTGTGCTCTTGCCGCTATGTTTATCATTCTCCCAGTGTGCTGTTTTCTGTACTGTCCACCTTGCAGCATGCTAGCCCAGGTTCTGGGTCCTGGTGTTAGTCTCTTTCGTGTATTTCATATCACCCTGTGTGTTCTCCCATGAGTCTCTCCGGTGTTTAACATCTCCACTGTGTCCACCCCCAGTGTGTAGTGTGTGGCGTGGGTCAGTCCTTCGGACTCTGTCCGAGGTGCGCTTACTACAACATTGTAGCCACCTCCTGCTGTCTCCTGTACACCTGTTGTCTCTTGCTATTACCATCCTGCAGTTTTTCAGGTGTACTCTGGAGTGCTGTTTGCTATCTCATCCACTCTTGTGGACCCTGTTCATCTGTTGCCTATTACCCAGCAGTTCTCTGCCCTGTGTGTTGTGTGTGGATTACAGCCTGCTTTCTTGTATGCCTGGGTTCCTGCCTATTATCTTATATGCTCAGGTTTATGTACACCTCCTTGTTATATCCTGCTCTGGTCTATTGTCTTGTGAGCAAGGGTTCCTGCAGATTCATTGTTGTGCAAGAGTTCCTGTGTGTGAGTCTGTTCCAGTGCAGACACCTTCACTGCAGGTCTTCCTCGGGGGCTATCGCCCGGGGCCGCAACCTATCAGGCGCCAGCAGCCCAGACTATCCCCACCATCAGGGGCTCTAGTGAAAACCTGGTCCTGGTACAGACTCTGCTCCCCGGTGAGAAACCCCCTTGGTGACTGTAACATTATAGCCGACCAGTACAAAGGCCTCATGGATCCAGCTATCACTGAGGCCATTAGATCACTGATCACCCAGGTGTCAAATCTGGGTCAGGTGATCCATGAACTGCTTGACTCTGCCCATCAGAAGTATTATCCCAATCCCAGAAGGTCTGCTGGCAGAAAATGTGGAATATGCCAAAGTTTTCTCTAAGAAAACTGCGGACCATTTGACTCCCCATAGACCTTATGATTGCACTATTGACTTTATTCCAGGTTCTAAGTTACCTAAGGGGAGGCTGTTCTCCTTGGCTAGACCAGAAACCCAGGTCATGGAAGAATATATCAAGGAAAGTGTTGAAAAAGGGTTCATCCGTCCCTCTAAGTCCCCGGTAGGGGCCGGATTCTTCTTTGTTGCAAAAAAAGACGATTCACTCCGGCCCTGCATTGACTATCGGGACTTAACAAGATCACCATACAAAATTCGTACCCACTCCCATTAATTACAGACTTATTTGATTAATTAAAATGTTATATCTTGTTCTGCCCATAGGGGCAGACTTGTGTGGTTTTTATTCTTTTTAGACATTTTTCTCACCTGCCACTAGTGGCTGCTGTTGTGCACTGTCTGGACTCCTCATTATGTCTTGTTATCCCTCACCTGTGGACTGGGTTTATATTCCCCTTGATCCAGTGCACAGGTGTGAGTCATTGCTTCTGTTTCCTGCTTCCTGTGTGTGTAGTTGCTATTCTCAGCCGTGTTCCTGATTCTGCCTCCATTCCTGCCTACTCTTTCAGGTTCCTGTCTTATGTTGTTATCTCTGCCTTTTGTTTCAGTATCTCACCTGTATCAAGTCCGTTCTGTTACCAATATCTTGTCTGCATTATATCTATTTCCTTACCAGTACCCCAGCTACATTTGTCTGTTCCTTTACCAGTATCTCACCTGTATCAAGTCTGTTGTATTACCAGTGTCTGTCTGCATATATTTCTTACCTTTACCAGTATTTTGCCTATACCAGTCCGTTACCTCGTTTTTGTACCCAGTGATTCTGTTTTCTGTACTACTCTGTTTCCTTGTTTTTTGTAATAAACCTTTATCTGTTATACTATCTCTGTGATCTTTGTGCCGAGCCTCAGGTATCCTTAACATAAAAGAAGCAAATATTTACACCAAGATTGACCTGCGGGGAGCATATAATCTGGTGCGAATACGGGAAGATGATGAGTGGAAGACCACTTTTAACACATTCAGGACACTATGAATATCTGGTTATGCCTTTTGGTTTGTGCAATGCTCCAGCAGTCTTTTAGGACCTCATTAATGACATCCTTCATGACTTCCTGGGGAAATTCATCATGGTATACCTAGATGACATCCCCATATAATACTCAACCTGGAGATTCATCAGGAGCATGTTCGCCAAGTCCTCAGGAAGTTGCAACATAATCACTTGTTTGCCAAGTTGGAAAAGAATGAAATCAAGGTTCCTCAGCAACATCATCTCCCTGCAGGGATTCTCCATGGACCCAGATAAGGTCAAAGCCATTGTGGAGTGGGTACAACCCAAAAATATGAAAGCGGTACAGAGATTTCAAGGCTTTGCTAATTACTACAGAAGGTTTATTGGGAACTTTTCTTTAATTATAGCCCCAATTTTGGACTTAATTAAAAAAGGGGCAGATCCTGGAAAATGGACCCAGATCACCAAGCAATCATTTCAGGAGCTAAAGACTGCATTAATTACCACCCCTGTCCTTCGCCATCCCAATCCTGGTCTACCTTTCGTGGTTGAGGTAGACACATTGGACATAGGAGCAGGGGCAGTACTCTCTCAAAGACATCCTAAAGATTCCAAGCTACATCCCTGTGCCTTCTTTTCTAAAAAAAATTTCTGCAGCAGAACATAATAGAAGATGAAAACCAATCAGTATGTGAATTCAGAAATCCCTCTTCATTTTTTCCTCGGTTCAAACAAGGTAATTTTGTCGAGTCATTTGAAAAAATGGTAATAGAGGACCTAAAAAATTGGAGTAGCAACCAAAATAAGAATAAAAGGAAGTTCAAATAAAAAAATAACAATTTATCCAAAAAGGAAATTATTCCCCTTAAAGAGTTGAAAAACAATGACCAGATTATTATCAAACCCGCCGATAAAGGGGGGGGGCATTGTTATTCTTGACAAAATAGATTACAAAGAGGAAGTCGAAAGACAACTCAGAGATACTAATACCTATACAAAAATATCGAGTGACCCCACTAAAAAATTAACTAAATCTCTAGATCTACTTCTTCAAAAATACCTAGAGAAGAATGTTATCAACGAAAAAGAAAGAGAGTTTTTATTAGTCAAAGTGCCGGTAATTCCTTTTATATACACCTTACCCAAGGTACCATAACAATATTAAACAACCTCCCGGCAGACCCATCGTGGCCGGAACTGGCTCATTGACAGCTAATCTCTCTTTCTACATCGATAAACATCTACAACCTCTTATGGGATATATTAAATCATATTTACAGGACACCACCAGTGTTCTTAACATCTTAAAAGAATTAGAGTGGAAAGAGGGATACAAATTAGTGACATCAGATGTATCTTCATTGTATACAATAATAGCACATTCGGACAGCATTAAAGCAGTGGAAAAATATCTAGAACATTCTGATATCAGTGGAGAAAAAAAGTCATTCATATTAGAGGGCATTAATTTTATACTGTCTAATAATTACTTCAACTTCAATGGTCATTTTTAACTTCAACAGAGAGGGACCGCCATGGGCACCAGGTTCGCTCCCTGCTATGCGAACATCTTCCTAGCTCATTGGGAGGACCAGGTTCTGGATATAGCGGGAGCGAACCTGGTGCTCTGGAAAAGGTATATATATATATAGATGACGTCTTCTTTATCTGGGGAGGAAATGATGAGGATCTGAATACTTTTTGTCAGAACCTTAATTGTAATGATTTGGGCATTTCCTTGACTTTTGATATCAGTGAAGAGAGAGTCCATTTTCTGGATTTAGAAATATATATTGAAAATGGCTCTATCAACACTCAAAATTTCATTAAGGAAACAGACACCAACTCCCACATTCCCGTTACCAGCAATCATCACAATAATTGGATAAGGAATATCCCAAAAGGACAATTCCTGAGAATTAAGAGGAATTGTACAAATGATAATAAGGGAATTGAGCACATGAATATGAAAAAAGCACAATTTAGACATAAGGGATATGAAGAAAAAGTGTTGGATTAAGCCATAGATGAAGTAAAAAAGATAGATAGGGCTAATCTTCTACATAGAAAGAATAAAAACGGGAATAATAATTTTTCCCTCAACATCCCCTTTATCACACAATATAACTCTGATTATAAGTCTATAGAACATATTATCAAAAAGCATTGGGGTATTTTGAAAAGGGACCCCGAACTAACAAACGTCATCGGTGATCAACCTAAATTTATATATAGAAGAGCCCCTAACATTAAGAACAAAATTGTTAGAACTACTTATGAGGAGAAACGTCCAATGAATACCATTAAGACTAAAGGCTTTTTCCGATGCAGCCAGTGTCTTATGTGCCGCAATTGTCCCCAAGGTATATCTACTAGGAAAGTTGAAAACATTACCTCCAACAGTAATAATAGGAATGTGAAGATTAACCAATTAATTACATGTAATTCCAGCTTCTGTATTTATGTATTACAATGTGCCTGTAACAAACAGTATAAAGGACGCACTACAAGACCTCTAAAGGTCCGTTGGGCTGAACATTTAAGGAACATCAGAAAAGGTGTCACTACACACGCAGTATCTGCACACTTCAAGGAGGTTCACAATTGTGATCCTTCATTTTTGACATCTTGTTTTGGTATCTGTCAGGCAAAGGGAAATTGGAGAAAGGGAGACCATTTGCCAGCTTTGGCCAAAGCTGAAATGAAGTATATTTTCGAACTGGACACCTTGATTCCCAGATTTACACCTCTTTCATAGTTTTTATGTTCACTATTATATTTCACATTGATTATTATTTTATGCATTATGTACATGTATATTATTATTTCAATCATGATCATATTATTATTCCACCTTTTTCATTCACATCATAAGATATCAATGGGTTCAACACCCATCTATATACACATTTTTCTATATGCACTGAATTATCAATTTCTTGGTATTTTTTGTATTTTTTATATTTTGTGTTTATTATGACCACCATTACAGAGGACATTAAGTCCCTTACAACCTTGGTCATTCATTAGGAAACCCATGCAATATTGCAAATTATGTCATTTGTTATTATTCATAATTTTATTTATTTTTATTTTTGTTTATGTAAATATTTTATGGAGGTATTTTGCAAAAATATATAAAAATTTTTATGATTAATATATTTTTTATATATAATATTTTTTTATATATATTATTATTGAATGTTTCTATGAATGTATTCTTATTTATAGACATAAAGGTGATTATTTGATTATATTATGTGGCTTTGATGTAACATAACATCAGGTTTAGTAAATGCTGTATCTTTTTAGATGCAATATTTGTCTCAGCCGATTGTGATTAATATAGAGTCACAAGATAGCAAGAGTTTATTATTGTAACTATGATTTCCTATTCTATTCAATGATTATATATATGCCAAGATTCTATATATATTCTTAAATGACATTATCAGTTTCCCCGGTATCCACTAACGTTTGTATTTACTGTTGCTATAGCAACCATTTTGATTGGCGGTACGCGTTAAAACAAGATCACTTATTAGCTAAATTTTCCTCTATGCATGTTTATCTTTACTTTTATTTTATTTTTATGTGAGCAATATGTAGTTTTAAAGTTTTCTTTGGAAGTGCCAGTAAGGTATTACATTTACCACTGTTCACCGCTGATGACACCTGAATGCAGCGCCAGAGGAGGGAACAACCGTCCAATGAATTGGAAGCGCCGGGTATAAAGCCAGGAATCCACACATCACTGCACGGACTTTGATAAAGGACCCAGGGAGGGTCTGAAACGCGTAGGTCAGCGGTGAGAACAGGAACGGAGGACTCTTACCAGCATCAGCGAACGGGACTTGTTGGCAGCCCGTTCATTTGGGTACCCTTCTTAACAACGAAATCGGCTTTCCACTCGCACCATCCTGATTTTAACACCTCCTGGTAGGAACTTCTGTTCCTTTTTTAAAGGTTGTCTGTGTAGTATTTGTATTAATACATTTTTGTTGTATTCCTTTCTGTCTCCTATATTTATCCCCCATTTGGGGGCAAGGTGTACAGGTAAAGCCCACAGAGTACTACAAGTATCATCATTACTACTACTACCCCCAACCTATCCTTGGACATTTTATTTCATTGGATTCTTTTATATATTTTTAGATTTACTGGCACTTCCCACTGTGGGAATCCAGCGCTAATCAGAATTTACACCAAATTTCTCTTTGGTCATTTATTCATTTTTAGGGGTTGGGACCCCCTTGGTGTATTTTCTTAAAGCAGCAGGATTCTTTTTGCGCACATTTTTTCCTTTTCTTCTTTTCTTTGTAACATTGGACGTAGGAGCAGGGGCAGTACTCTCTCAAAGACATCCTAAAGATTCCAAGCTACATCCCTGTGCCTTCTTTTCTAAAAAAAAATTCTGCAGCAGAACATAACTACAATGTTGGCAACCGTCAACTGTTAGAAATAAAAATGGCTTTTGAGGAGTGGCGACACTGGTTGGAAGGGTCATTTCACATCATCACAGTGTACACCGATCAAAAGAATCTTGCATACATTGAATCTGCTAAATGTCTGAATCCTCACCAGGCAAGATGGGCATTGTTTTTTGCTAAATTTAACTTCATTATTACCTACAAACCTGGTTCTTTGAACAAGAAAGCAGATGCCTTGTCCCGATCCTTTCTTCCAGTCCAGAAACCAGCCACTCCTCCCCAACCAGTCATTCCTTCTCAATCCATCCTTTTAGGTCTCACTCAAGATTTACAGGCTCAAATCATGAAGGCACAGGGATCCAGTCCGCCAGGTTAACCTAGTCATAGACTATTTGTTCCCGAGCATCTGAGGAAGGCGGTCCTGTTGAAACACCACACTCCCAAAACAGCAGGCCACCTGGGAATCCAGAGAACTATTATCTAGAACCCTATGGTGGCCTTCCCTGGCCAAAGACACTGAGGATTTTGTGAAGGCCTGTGAGATATGTGCCAGAAATAAAACTACTAGGAGTTCTCCACCAAGCCCTCTTCTCCCCTTCAGATTCCTAAGCATCCATGGACACATCTATTCATGGACTTTATAACTGACCTTCCCAACTCGTCCGGATTCACTACCATATGTTTAGTGGTGGATTGGTTCTCCAAGATGGCATATTTTGTGCCCCTAAAGAATATGCCCAATGCCCAGGCCCTATATTGTTTCTGATCATGGCCCTCGGTTTATTGCTAAATTCTGGAAAGTCTTTTGCAATATTCAGATCAGTTTGTCGTCAGGGTATCACCCACAAAGCAATGGCCAGACTGAAAGGGTGAACTAATCCTTGGAGCAGTTCTTGCATTTATTTACCTCTAAGTTTCAGGACAATTGGTGGGACAATATACCATTTGCATATAACAATTCTTATCACTCTTCCTCCAAAGTCTCCCCGTTTTTCTGTCTTCAAGGATTCCATCCCAGAGCTAACTCATTGTACATTCCAGATCAAGAGTCACTGAGGGCCACAAACAAATTAAGAGTCATCTTAACAAGTCATCTTAAGAAGGCATTACAGAACACAGCATTCCAGATGAAGAACAGAGAGGACAGGCACAGGAAACCAGCAACTTTCAAGGTGGGAGATAAAGTTTGACTTTCAACTAAAAATATCAAAATTAATCAACCTTCTACCAAGCTGGGGCCACACTTTATTGGTAAATTTCAAATCATAAGAAAAATAAACCCGGTGGCGTTCAGACTACAACTACCCAGAAACCTGCGTATTCCTAACACCTGAAACCTGTGCATATGTCCAGAAAATTTGGAGTGGTTGCCCGAACCAAACCTCCTCCAGTAATCATTGATGGCCATGAGGAATATGTGGTTGAAGATATTATGGACTTCAAGTGGGTACAGGGCCTACTTTACTATCTTATTCATTGGAAGGGGTATGGTCCAAAAGAATGCTCCTGAGTCCTTTCAAGAGATGTTCATGGTAATAAACCCAGAGTGAGGGGTCCTTTGACCCCTCGTCAAGGGGGGGGGGGTACTGTTACACACTGCAGGGTGTGAAGTTCCCTCTTCTGGGTTAATGTGCCTAGTTTCCCTCAGCTGCCTGTTAATTAAGTTCCCCGGCCTGAAGTTGCTGGGAGGTTCTTTAAATAGTCTGAGCCCGGGAAACTTCCCCGTCGGCTATAGCATCTGGTGTATCCTGCGTCTTGCCTCCATTCTTATCATGTATGCTCCTTCTGCTTCTGTCTTGGATTTGTTTTTGTGTTTCGCCCCCCGTATTCCTTTTCGTTACCCTTGCCTGCCTCTGTCTCATTGTCTGCCCTGTTTGTGGATCTCAGTGTGCGGCGCAAGTAGCTTGCTGCACACGCTGGCAGCTGGGCTCTCCTGTCCCGTACAGCATACCTCCTTGCTGTGTGTTGTGAGTTTACCTTCTCTCACCCCTGTACTTGTCCAGAGTGTGCCATCTACTCTGTTTGTGTATTGCTTCTGTATTTCCCATCTTTACAGGGTATTTTTTTACTTGCCAAGATTTTCAGTATAGGTATTTTTTTTTACTTCCCAGGATTTTCAGTGTAGGTATTTTTTTTACTTTCTGAGATTTTCAGTGTAGGTATTTTTTTACTTGCCGTGATTTTCAGTGTAGGTATTTTTTACTTGGAGGGATTTTTAATATAGGTATTTTTTACTTGCTGGGATTATCAGTGTAGGTATTTTAAATTGTCGGTAATTTTTTTTGGCCGGGATTTTTTTATGTGTTGGGATTTTCAGTGTAGGGCAATTCGTGGAGGGATTTTTACTGCCTGTAGAGGCATTTTCACCACCGGGATTTTTAGCACCGGGATTTCCTACCGGACCCCTTGCAGAGTGGTATCCCAGGTTCTGGGTCCTGCTGCTAGTCTCTTTCGTGTATTTTATATCACCCTGTGTGTTCTCCCATGAGTTTCTCCAGTGTTTTCCATCTCCACTGTGTCCACTCCCAGTGTGTAGTGTGTGGCGTGAGTCCGTCCTTCGGACTCTGTCCGTGGTGCACTTATTACAACATTGTAGCCACCTCCTGCTGTCTCCTGTACACCTGCTGTCTCTTGCTATTACCATCCTGCAGTTTTTCAGGTGTACTCTCGAGTTCTGTTTGCTATCTCATCCACTCTTGTGGACCCTGTTCATCTGTTGCCTATTACCCAGCAGTTCTCTGCCCTGTGTGTTGTGTGTGGATTTCAGCCTACCTTCTTGTATGCCTGGGTTCCTGCCTATTATCTTGTATGCTTAGGTTTATGTACATCTCCTTGTTATATCCTGCTCTGGTCTATTGTCTTGTGAGCAAGGGTTCCTGCAGATTCATTGTTGCGCAAGGGTTCCTGAGTGTGAGTCAGTTCCAGTGCTGGCACCTTCACTGCAGGTCTTTCACGGGGGCTATCAGACTATCCCCACCATCAGGGGCTTTAGTGAAAACCTGGTCCTGGTACAGACTCTGTGCCCCGGTGAGAAACCCCCTTGGTGACTATAACATGGTCTATGTGATTCAATGTCCTTGCCCAAAACTTTATAATGGAAATCAAAAAAATAAAACAAAAGGGCCACTTCATGGTCTGGTTATATAAGTGTGCAGAATGTGAGTGGGGGGGTATGCTTTCTACTCACCTATGGAAATTAGTAGTGGCTGAACGTCTGGAACCCCATATGTTCATACTTCACTTCTTGAGTCTGGATCCGGTCCAAAGTGTTTCTTTATTAGTCTGTTTATATACACTCTAAAATCCTTTAGTCCCTGAAGAAATTATTGATTTCTTTGGCTACATTATTCCACAGGGAATAGTTGCAAACTGTTTGTTCCCTTCTGGGAAGAAACACAAAACTGCAGCATGGGTGCCGGACTTAGAGGATGTGATTTATGCAAATCAAGGTCTAAAGTACTGCTCCTGTCTAATCAAAACATCCATCCATAGTATTACTAAGCATGGGGTGTGACTTGATGGCACAAATACGTTGTCATCATGCCCCATCCATTATTAGTAAAACTTGGGGATTGAAGTAGTGATTTGCATTAAATCACTGTCTTAAACCCAGATCTGAGAGATTTGTTAGCTCTCCCAGGATTCTGGGAACAGATCCCAAAGTTTGCAAGTTTCCTGAAAATTCCGAGAGAGTCAGCAAGTATACCTTAGAGATTTTAGGAATAAGTAACCATAATTGAGGTTGCAAGTTCATATTGGCCAGAGAATACAGCCTGTGGTGGCAGCTTAGTTTTAGGTAAATATAGATATCTACCATGTAATAGAATAATAAATATGGATTTAATATCTAGGCCTCAAGCTAAGTAAACCCCCAGGAACGAGTCCCTGACATATAGGATATTGGGATTTGATTCATAGGAGGAAGTACTAGATATCACATAATAACTGTCAAGTTGTATGGTAAAAGAGCTCAGTGCTCTTTATGATCTAGACAAGCAGAACCAATGGTAATTTTATTATGGAAGTAGAAGTTTAGCAAGTTTGTGTAGATTTTGTAGTGGATAAGAAAATTGTATAGCAAAGCAGTTGCAAATAGGAAGAATGAAGGTTCTCCCTTTGTCTGTATTTTCACTCTTGTCCTATTCCTCCACCCACTTTTCCTATGCTGTTTTCTTTTTTTCTCTCACTCTTCCACCGCTCTGTGATGTTTGCTTAACCATTTTGTTTTCTTTTTCTGCATCTGGATCTGTCTGTGTTCTGCTGACTGCTGCTGGACCAACATTGAGCATGCTTTACAAATGGGTACATAAGGGGACTTGCGCATGTCATTTGCATAAGTCCCCTTTACATGTAACATTGGCACATGCGCGCCAGATGTTAAATGTCAGAAATGGATTCCTAAGGAACTTTGTTACATACCGAAGCAATAATGTAAAAGGGGTTAGCATATATTTTCCGCACGCCTAAACCCTGCTGTAAAGGCGGGGTTAGGCATGCTACTTAAGTGCCGGGGGTGGGGAGAGACAGTGCCGCATGGATCTGCGTTTCTACAAACGCAGATCCATGCATGTAATTTAAGTTAGGGGTCTAGACACTTAAATGTCCAGAACTCCGTGCTTACTTTCAGATTTGCATGCGTTCTCAAGTCGCACGCAAAGCTGATTCAGGTTTTAAATTCTCATGTAAGTAATTAGCTTTTAATTTGTATCACTGTTAGAATTGGGGATAGTGTTAGGATTATTGTAATGCTAAACACAGGAAGGGCAGTAAGTTCCATGCTCTCAAGCAGGACCGACCCTAGCTATAGGCGAGTCGCCTATAGTGGCATCTTGTCAGGGGGGGCACCCCAGAGCAGAAACGGAAACGCAACACATGTGTAGCAGCTCTTACCCCTTGTAAAGTGCGGATCTTCAGTCAGCTGATTGCACATTGCCCATTGGCACCATCTTACCTCCACTGTGACCCTCTAATAGCATAGTCAATTTTCTGCTACGGGGCACCAACCAAATCTTGCCTAGTGCATCAAATCGGCCCTGCTCTCAAGCTTACAATTTACAGGAGGATAAAGGTGTTAGATACATAAGAGGACCAGCCAAGTTGTATAATAAAGTTGCTTAGTTGTCTGTATGATTCAGACCAGAAGAACTTAAGGTTATTTTTTGGAGAAAAGTGTACTCTAAGTGCAGCCTCCTATCTTTCTCTGTAAAACTGCCATTCCTTTAGTATCACCTGCTATGGAGAATGCAGGGATCACATCAGCTTTTTCCGACATTAACATAACTTATTTCTGATGTTACTGCACACAAATAGATAGTTAGGGCCGTATTCAGAGATCCGTTTTTGTGTGGAGTTCCATGCGTATTTTTAGGATGCACAGTAACTTTATGTATGTAGTTTACTTTGACTATACACACGGAAGTGCCTAACAGACGTACATGTGAATCCCACTTGGTGACATAAATCAGATTTATAGAAAAATTTACATAAAAGTGGGTGGGGAGAGGCATGTAAATGAAAGTATGGAGTGTTATGAATATCTGCAGCAAGGTACAGATTGCAGGTAAATACAGACATGCAAGACTGAGACAGACAAGGTAAATGTTAGGGTGTGACGCACAGTAGCACCAGGATGCGAGGTCTACCTTCAGGTGGTGTTCACCATTGCCCCTGGTGGTGGGGTTGGGCTTGGCTGCGCCCCAAGTAGTAGGTTGTGACCCCTGGAGTACTGTGTGTGGAGATAGGAGAGAATACACTCTTAGAGCAGACAGGTAAGGAGCATAACCGCTAAGGGCAAGGCACTGTGCCGGAAGCAAGTACAGCTTAGATAAGTATAGTGCGAAGTAAAGGTATATTGAGGCATGGCACTATGTGCCAGAAGCAAGTACAGCTTAGATAAGTATAGTGCAGAGTAAAGGTATATTGAGGCAAGGCACTATGTGCCAGAGGTAAGTACTGCACAGGTAGATAAACAGAGGGGTGTGAGGAGAGAGGCAGCAGGGTCTGACCCGTAACTAACCACACAAAACACTAACAGACACGGCAGATTAGGAAGTAACAGACGGGACTGACAAGACAGATTAAACTAACCAGGGCTCTCACACACGCAAGCAAACAGCGGAGACCCACAAGGGGTTAACAGAAACAGTCAGGCAGGATAAGCAAGGTAAATACAAATGGGACTAAACAGCAAGGTGGGAGATGGAGGGAATGGAGACACAAGGTATGAGGCAAGGTACTGGGCAAGGACAGAACTGGGGCACTCAAGAAAGCAAGAAGCAATAGCACAAGGCTAGAGGTAACTAACAGAATACTGGCACAGAGACACTAGAAACTAGAATCTATGACCAGCACCTGCTACATGCACTGGAGGCTATTTAAAGAACACTCCCTCAATAGCTGTGGAAGCCAGATACACATCCAGGAACAATTAGCAGGCAGGTGGGGGAAAACAGAGAGACACAGACCTAGGCAGAAATTAACACACACTCTGCCAGGATGAACCTGCAGAGTGTAACATGGAGGCGCAGTTATCAAGAATCGCATGGACGGAGCACATATACACACATAAGTACACACGTATAGAACAGAGTGGTCTATGGACTCGTAAGTCACCGACAGCACATCCGGGAGAGGGGAGTGTTGGGGTTGTTGGGTGTTTCCTTGCACCGTTTGTGCGTATAATTGCATACTTTTAAAAATCAGATCTCTGAATACAGCCCTTAGTCAGTATACTGTATACAGTCTGTGCCTGCATATAT
>WWET01003783.1:146941-159885 GCA_011038615.1 Limnodynastes dumerilii | reverse complement strand
GGGGGGCTGGAGACATATGATGGGGTTATTGGAAATCTGGAGACATGATGGGGATTCTGGGGGTCTGGAGACATGATGGGTGATACTGAGGGGCTGAAGACATATGATAGAGGATACTAAGGGGCTGGAGACACCTGGGGGTTTGTCTGCGGTGCTGTGTGACAAGGGGCTGTGCAGTGTGTAGGGGCTGTGTACTGTGAAGGTGCTGTGTACTGTTTTGGGGCTGTGCACTGTTTTGGGGCTGTGCACTGTGTAGGGGCACTGCCATACTGTGGTTGTGCTCTGCCCAACCTCAATGTGTGATTGATTGTCTTGTTTGTGGACAGATTTGTGCGGCAATCACAAATTGACTTCTGTCACTTATCTTAGTCATCCATCCAACCTTTTGGCCTAAACTGGATAAAAAAACAATATTGTGATGTTCAAAATAGACTGGAAATGGGTGGAAATTAGTGTTATTGAGGTTAATAATACTGTAGGAACAAAAACACCCCCAAATTCTATGATTTTAGCTTTAGTTTTTATGATTTTTATGATTTATGATTTTTTAAAATTTTTATTTAGAACCAAAACCAAAACACACAAGGGCGGTTTTGGCAAAACCAATCCAATACCAAAACACTAAAAAAATACAAAACCAAAATACTAAAATTGGGCAGGCGCACATAATATTCACTAAGGGAAAAAGAACAGAAAAAGCTAAATAAACATACCTAGCAATAATATTAAATGGAAAAATAAGATATTCAAAATAAATCTTCTCAGGGCTATGTGTGCAAATATGTGTGCAAATACTAGAATTTTAGGAGAAAAAATCTATGAACTAATTGTGATAATGACAAGGGATGATCTGGATAGCGAGTATCACTGAATCATATTGCAATGAAAATCATCACTGGTATATAGAGTAGGGATAAATGGAGGGGGTGTTAATTTATGTGAAGGAAGGGATAAACTCATCTTTAATAGGAGTCACTTTTGGTATTCATAGAAACCCAGGTGGTTATTCTTCATAATGAAATGATATATAGATCACCAGAGCAGGATGAAGAAATGGAATGTCATAGTGGAAGACATTGCTAAAATGGAATTAAAAGTGAAGTTAATAATCGTGGGTGATTTTAATCTACCTGATATAGATATTTTAAATTCATTACAGAGAGTGTCACACAGGCACACTTGCAAAGAGGTAATCTTAGGTTTGGTATTTGGTACTTACAAATTGTGACAGAATCACAGATGTAAGTGAGGATGAGAACCTAGGATCCAGTGACCATCAAGCAGTATAGTTTATTATAAAGAGAGAGACACATACCTCAAAAACAAGCGTATTAAAATTTAGTAATGCTGATTTTGTAGCAATGGGGAAATGTTTGAGTCATTCCTTGGCAGGAGCACTCATTATTAACAGCAATAGATCTTTGTATCAAAACGGACAGAAAGAAACCCAGAAAAATAAAGCCAATGTGGTTTACAAAAGAGGTAGCAAGTATAGAGAAAGCGAAAAGGCCTTTAGGAATTATAAGCCAACCCAGAATAATGACAGGGAGGAGCATTTTGCAAATCAAAAAGAGAGTAAAAAAGTTATCAAGGCAGCAAAGGAATAAGATGAGGAAAAGTTGTCCCAATTGGTATAAAAGGGGGATAAAAGCTTTTTTATGTATATAAATGAAAGGTGAAAAACAAAAAAAAAAAGATATAGTAAGGCTCAAGACAGTGGGAGTCTTGTTAAGGGTGATAGGGCTATGGCAGATTATTTTAACAATAATTTTTGTTAAATATTCGCAAAATAAAGAGAGGTGAAGTATTTTTAAATAGAAAGCCTATTGATGCTAAGGATGCAAAGGAGTCAACCTTCACAACTTTCACTGAAGAGCAGGTATTAAGAGAACTTTAATCAAACATGTAATAGAGTTGCACTGGTTAAGTTACTAAACTTCACTCTGGATGCTACCTGGTGGTCAAACTAATGCCATATATTAAGGAAAAAACAATAGGATCTTACCCACAAAGGAGAAAAACCTAGTGTTTGAAAACCACCTTTTAGTGTACCCCAAATTAAATGTTGTAGTCTCATGTAGTTTTTAAAACATTTTAATTCTTTATTATATCATGTTAAAAACATTCAACATTCAACAGCAGCTTATCATTTTAATCACCATTGCATATTTGCTTGTACAATATTACATGAGGATTTTGGAACCCACAGTTGTTTATTCAACCTATCAATGTTATTTAGCATATCATTGATAGCAATTTTGTATGTAACATCGGGTAAAGGTACAAAAAAGACCAGGTTGCACTAGCAAATTATCATTAATTAATATACATCCAGCAAGGAAATATGGGTGCTATCCAAAACCCTATACATAATTTAGCAACAAGAAACAGGCAGGAAAGAGGCGTATTACGTATCACCCCTCATAGGGATTTTTAAGGATGCACTCCAATATAAATCCAGAGACAAAAATCTCATTAAATCTGCATTAGGAGCTAGGTGGTGGTCTCCGGAAGGCAAAGGTGGTAACTATAATTCACATTCTATGTGTTTGCACAAGTGTTATTGGACTATTTGGGTACAGCAATTTCTAGCTGTGCTACTATGTTTCAAGTATTAGAATATGTACACAGTAATGTTCGCCCAAGTTTTTTGCTAATGGCAATTATTTTTAATGATGTTTAAATAAAATATCTATGTTTTAATGAGATTTTTGTCTCTGGATTTATATTGGAGTGCATCCTTAAAAATCCCTATGAGAGGTGATACGTAATACGCCCCTTTCTTGTCTGTTTCTTTATATGTTGTCTTTGATAATATGTTGACATTGCTATGACTATTCAATTTTATATTCATGCTTCAGAAAAAACTTCTTATAAAAAAAAAAAATGTAGACATGTCTGAGGTCTGATGCAAAGCTGTGCACATGCTGGGATGCAGGGAGGATTGTCATCAGCAAATGTAAACATGCAAAGCATTGCAAAAAGGTGTTTGCAAATATATGTGATGAATTATACACACATTGGGCTTGGTCCAGACTTACTAACGACAGGCAATTTACTCACGTGGCGTGCGAGAATGCACTGCGTATGAGAGCCGCAGATATTACTCATCATAGTGTGTGTATATATATAGCAACAAGAAAGGGACGTATTACGTATCACCCCTCATAGGGATTTTTAAAGATGCACTCCAACATAAATCCAGAGACACAAATCTCATTAAAACATAGATATTTTATTTAAACATCATTAAAAATAATTGCCATTAGCAAAAAACTTGGGCGAACATTACTGTGTACATATTCTAATACTTGAAACATAGTAGCACAGCTAGAAATTGCTGTACCCAAATAGTCCAATAACACTTGTGCAAACACATAGAATGTGAATTATAGTTACCACCTTTGCCTTCCGGAGACCACCACCTAGCTCCTAATGCAGATTTAATGAGATTTTTGTCTCTGGATTTATATTGGAGTGCATCCTTAAAAATCCCTATGAGGGGTGATACGTAATACGCCTCTTTCCTGCCTGTTTCTTGGGTAAAGATATTAGTTTAGCTTGTAAATTAAGGTATAAACAAATAGTGTACTTAGCCACTCTACTGTAACAGGTCCCTTTTTTCCTCATATTACTGCAAAGTCCTTGATATCACGAGCTGGAGATGAACAATAATCACATGGACTTGAGCACCCTTATCTCAGTATCTAATGTAAAGTACTAATGACCTCTTGCTCCCCCCTTTCCGGGTACGTAATATAGCTCTACGCCTCAACACAATGCTCTTGGGAATTGTGTCCCCCCACCCACGCGTTTAATCTGTTTTGTCAAGGGAGAAAACATCTGTAGGTGGACATTTTGAAAATTATTATATACTCAAGTTAACCAATCAGGGGAAATCTTTGCATGGTAATATGAAGAAATCCCTGCAGCAATTAAAAAACAAGAATCATGAGATTTACAAAGTTACAAATCAATAAACATTTAAACATTATGGACCTGATTCACAGTTAACAAAATGCGTATATTTAAGAAGGGATATACTGCGCATGCGTAGTAACTTAATATACGCAATTTATGTAGAACTTAAAAATGGGATGGCTCTGAATCACCATTATGAACCTATTTCTTCAAGGTTCTTAATGACTTATGAATGAAGGGACGTGCCGGGAAAACTTAAGAACAAAGGGCCAGATCCAAAGCTACGTCCACTAGCGTATTTATGCTGGCTGGAGACATAAAAACGCTATTTTGTAGTGTAAGGGTTGAAATGAAGTTATACGTAAAATAACTAGTACTCCATTTTGTATATCTGTAAGGGGGCTCCCACACTGTAGCGGATCAGCGGTCGTACGGACTGCTGATCCGCCCTTCACATTTAAGGCAGGCTTATGGCAGCGTAAGCATGCCATAAGCCCGCACGACAGAGGGGATTGACAGGGGGTGTGCACTTATGCACTATGTTATGACTAAGCTTGTTTAGAGAAACTTTGCAAAGCAGAGCCTCATAATGGACCTTGGCATATGAAGATAACGATATGACGAGCTTGCGGTTAAACCTTACTTTATTGTTTTCTTTTGCTAATTAAATTCTTTAAACTGGTGTATGTGACAAGCACCTTATAAAAATCTGTATGTTAAGCTAATAAACCAGAACTCATTGGAAGACCCAGCTACGCGTGTGTCTGAATCTGACTTCTTCGGCCGGCCGTCTTATAGTAAGGTATCCTGACAGAATGAAGATCCTTGTAAGACCCTCTCCGTGGAACGTCCAGGTGAGGGAACACCTCCAACAGTAGGTACTGTGCATGCACGCAGCAGATGTTATGGCACGTAACTCTGAACGTGTTCAGAATGTGGCATATTGCACGAGACTATTAAATTGCTCGAAACAGTAATGGTCATCAAACAGATATTAACATAAAACGCAACATCAAATTACAGCATAATCGCCCTACTTCAAAATTATACCTAATTTTTTGTATATTCATACATTGCATCCAATATATGCTATTGTTTTAATGTAAAAAAAAATAAGGTTTTAAACTTCTACTAATAGTAGGGTCACACAATTATTAGAAAAATAATTTCAGTCATTATTCTATTTATAAGGTTTTGTTCCTAGAAAATATATTAAATGTATTTTCCTCTCGAATTTACATACGCAGTATCTGAGGTTTTCATATCTGATATTAGCTGTGAAGTATCTGAGGTTTTCATATCTGATATTCAGCTGTGAAATGTTAGTTATGTCCTTGTCACTTCCCATTGAGGTTTGCAAATTGTATAAAACTGGGCTCAAGTAGAGGTTTTTTTAAATCAGGACAATTACATACCCAAAACTAGAACCTCTCCTACCATGAGTAACTCGCTGAAGATCCTGGGCATTGTTTGTAGCCTAGTTTATATCAGTGCTGCAATGTCTTTAGCTCTACCTAAAATACTGTCACGACTAGAAACTGAACAGATCTTCCATAAACTTACAAATCTGACATTGACAGCCAATCTGGTGGTAAGGATATGTACACAAATATGATTGAATATATATTTATATTTTGTATAATTCTGTTTATTATTTGCAGTATGTATTATGACAACTTTTTTTCAGTGATTTCAGTGTTGATAACACTGTTGCTTCATCTAAAATGTTTATGTCTGATTTTGAGACACTTTTACCAATTCTTACTTTTCTCTGGTAGATTGACCAATGATAAGAATGCCTTAAAACATGTCATGAATTTGCCTAAATATAGCTTTATTATCAACTTTAACACAATTTATGCCTTAAATATACTTATTTTGTCTTTACAAATGAAGATGTTTTTTTTCCCAGCCATAGAATCTTTTTATTTATGTTTAGTCTGCACACCAATTGTGCTAGTTTGGTGCACTTTTCATTTTCTATCTGTGTCTTATTTAATATGTGTCATTTCTATAAAATTGTCACTTTTTTGTCATTATATCGGCTCATTTGCTTACAATGGTAAAAATTGTTTCAAATAATGTGCTGCTTAACATTTTAGTGTATGGTTAACACTGTTGCTTCATCTAAAATGTTTATGTCTGCTTTTAAGACACTTTTACCAATTCTTACTTTTCTCTGGTAGATTGACCAATGATAAGAATGCCTTAAAACATGTTATGAATTTGCCTAAATATAGCTTTATTATCAACTTTAACACAATTTATGCCTTGAATATACTTATTTTGTCTTTACAAATGAAGATGTTTTTTTCCCAGCCATAGAATCTTTTTATTTATGTTTAGTCTACACACCAATTGTGCTAGTTTGGTGCACTTTTCATTTTCTATCTTTGTCTTATTTCATATGTGTCATTTCTATAAAATTGTCACTTTTTTGTCATTATATCGGCTCATTTGCTTACAACGGTAATTCATTGTTTCAAATAATGTGTTGCTTAACATTTTAGTATATGGTGACATTGTATTCAGATTATATACTAGTGTAACTAGTATTAACTAATTCTATGATTTTTTTACAGGCCCATTGTAATTCATCTTTAGTACCAAAGCTCGGTTATTTCAGGGTAAGCTCTTTCACACTACATATACCAAATTTGTTGCTTAGAAGAGAATGTACAGTACATTACCCTTGCAACTAATGCTGTAAATTTGTGGCTGAGGGTGTAGGAAGTTAGATATTTTATTTGATTCCTTAAATTTGTTGTAAGTATTTATATTATTTGACCCTCGTGCTGAAAACAAAACGGAAACAATGGACATTCATTAATGTAGTGTATTTAAATTATGTCCTAGAATATTCTAATGAGGAAACAATAAAAAATATGGACCTCGCCAAATTGGCGAGATGCTACTGAAAAAAAGAGGATCTGCTAAAATGGACAGTCCTTTTACGTGTATGATGTTCTTATATAATTGCAACACAAGAAGAAAGTGAAATTTGAAACGTGCATTCAGAACTTGCCTTGAAAAAGCTAATGATGCGAAACGCGTGTTGCTGTTTGCGCTGAGCTCCTAAATACTTTCTGACTGCATTGTATATCTATGTGCCATCTATAATTTAGAGCGCTTGTAATCTTACTTTGGAGCGTTTGATCTCTGATAGTGCTCCTTATGTAGGAGCCTAACCGCACTGAACGCTTGATCAAACGGCTATTTTGTAACCCAGTGTTACATTATGTGTTAACTGCTACATAGTGTCTCAATATCAAGTAACTTATTGTGGTATAATTAGACACATAACACTTGGTGTTATGAATTACCAGACCTAAATTTAAAACCTAACTAATTAACTACCAGCAAGCTGATTTATATAAATAACATCACCCTTTTGCCTATATGTGCTGATTAACTACAGCAACACTATAGTGAAGTTTGACAGTATCTGTTTTTTTATTTTTATAATTTACTAAGCAATTTCATTATATTACAAATATTAGCCACCCTTTGGCTTTATGTGCTGTATAATTACTTTTTCTATAAAAATAAAATAAAAATAAACAAACAAATAAATAATATCAGCATTTTCTAAGATTGTAACATTAATATCTTAGCCATTTGACTACAACTATATATTAGCTTACTGGTCATGTATGTTAAACGACATACATTATGTCATTACATTACATTATGAATAAATGTGACACAACAGAGCATTTTTTTATTAATAATTTATTATGATATAAGAATATATTTCTTTTTGGAGACTGAAAATTAACTACTAAGCCAATTAAGTACATTACAATTACTAGCCATACAGATTACACCTACTGACCAATTACAGTAGGCTTAGGATAATATATAATAAGCATTTGAGAGCTAATTGATACTTATATTTATGCAAGTTTGAGATATTGTGGTACATGGTCGTATTGGTGATTATAGTAGCTGCCAGCTTTTTTGTATTATTTTAAATTCACTTCCCATTTTTCCCATTCACTCTTTTTAACCAATATTTTTGCATTTTAAAGTTGATTAAATAAAGTTTTTACTTTTATAATTGGAGAGAGAGCTGGTTTTTCAGTGAGAGGGAGAGAGAGAGAGAGAGAGAGAGAGAGAGAGAGAGGTTTGCACTTGATTTCCCATTTAAGATTTCTGACTAATTGTATCTCTTACAGGACATGTCAGTTGCTGAGATTTCTTGCAGAGCTGTAAAGTCACTGGATTCACTACTGAAGTCAGGTTGTAAAATTGAAAATACTAATTTACGAAAGCTTAAGAATATTTTTTCTGCGGCAGTGAAGGCAGACAAGAAAGTAAGTGTTATTTTTTTAAAACTATAATACTGAAATATTTCCAGAATAACCATTTTTAGAAGTTATATTTCATGTAATATAGTGTTTGAACTATACATTTAAATGTATCAAAGCTGTTTAATAAAAAACCCACATTGCTCGTTAGATGTATTATACATACAGTAATCAGTATAGAGCACTAATCTATAATACTATGTAAAGATGATACAATATCAGGGCAGGCGCTTAAATGTCCTAAATTATTCCGTATTAGGTCACTTGGAGACTGTATTATGCCTAACCAATGTCTGTAAAAAGATTAGTTTGCGTGTTCAAATCCCGATGAAGGAGTCCCTGTAAATGTTTAGTTCCTTCCAGTAGGTAATGCCTTTGTAAAAAAAAATTCTAGAGTGTTTGCAGACTTTGATTATCAGTGCCGACACATGTTTAATTGAGAATATTTAATTTCTGGAATGGGTACCATGGCAATTGCATTTATTTCAACAAGGTACTCATACTGGTTAGGGTTCAGGGAGGGAGGTTTAAGGTTAAGCTGCAGGACAGGAAAGGTTAAAGTTAGACTGGGGAGAGGGGAGGGTTAAGGTTAGGCTGCAGAACAGATTAGTGAAGCAGCAAACTGTATCCAGAAATCTATCACTTAAAACAATAAATCACACTCAAGATTACAACTCTATAAAAATACATAGTAATTGCTGCTTGTGGTATTTTTCTTGCATTCATAAAATCAAGTGAAATAGTGCTGCATAACACGAAAACCCAGTACCCTTGGTGCAAGTACCTCCACTTGAAGGTTGTGAGCACTATAGTGATGATAGTGTTGGTTATCTATTGTAAAAAAAATCATATTTAAAAATGGTTTTATTTATTTGAATTTCATTTGCAGGTGAAATGCAGAATAAACTCTGAAGACAATGAGGATGAAGAGGATATAAAGTCATTCCTCAGTAGTCTTCTTTTATACTTCAGGCGACACAGAATGTTAACAACTGACCCAATTCATTAGTATTAAATGTTTGGTGCAATTGATGATGGTGACATATTTCAGCATGAAATTTATTGTAAATTCATTGTAAAACCTGTTGCTATATTTGGGTTTAAGAGGTTAAGTTAATATAAAGAGATGGTCCCTAGCTGAAAGTAACAAATCTGGTAAAACCATTTTGAACTGCAGGGAAGCACATTTAAGAAGAACAAACAGAATGAGTTGAGAGCTGATGTTTGGTAGCACAACTGTTTAATATTTCTGTGCAATAAGCAAACTATATAGTATTGTCTCTGCATGTAAAAATATTTAGGGCCAGATTTATTAAGCTACAGAAGAGGAAAAGTGGAAATGTTGCCCATATTAACAAATCAGATTCTAGCTGACATTTTCTAGTATGTAATAGGAAATTGAGAGCTAGAATCTGATTGGTTGCTATGGGCAACATCTCCACTTTTCGTTTCCCTCAGCTTAGTAAATCTGGCCCTAAATCTTCACCTCTCACATAGCAACATGATTTAGATTTGCATCTTTTTGTGCATTTACCTCTAGCTCTGGATTAGTCCCAATGTGTTTTTAATGACTTTCCTGGTTTCAAAGTATTAAATACTATTAGATAAGTATCTTTTAGTACAGTTTGTTTTTCAGATGCTTACAGGGGAAAATATAAAATATATATAAAATATATTGCATAGCGAAAAATACGCTAACGATACGCCCGCTATTCGCTCATGACGCTCGGGCGACCGGAAGCTGTCATACTGGGCATGCGCATTGCGAATTTTTTGCCGAAAATTCGCATACGCTCGTCATACGCTCGCTTGCGAGCGTTGCTCTGGATCAGGCCCTATGTCCCTTTACCTGTATATTCACATTTTTTTTTACTGTATTTCCTTTTATATACTGTGCATTTAACATTATGCTATTTATGTTTTTAAATATGTAGTTAAATAATTAATTTTATCATATATTTAGTTAGTGCTTTTGGCAGATTTAAAATACATGTTTAGTTATTTTATAAATTGATGAATTGAATAAAAATGTGTTATATGTACTTTAATAAATATATAAAGCAATGGTGTTTTGTTTTTGTGTGATTTGTTCTAAATTGTTTTATTAAGGTGATGTTTTTTCTTTGAAACCAATGACTAAAGAAAATGCATAAGATAGAAATAACAGTTTGTTAGTAAAATAAGTGTTAGGAAAATGCTTTTCGGCCAGTATTTGCCCCATTTTTCCTAACTGAGGCAACTAAAATAATACTTATCTGAAATGAATAGAGAATGAATACTAGTTGACTTGTTTAGCACATGTGAATTGTATTTTTCATGAGACATTAAAAATATACAATTCTAGATTTAAAAAACAAAAGCATCTACATCTTCTACTGAAATCCTTGTGGGTTAAAAATTATAGCACGCTGCTCCTGCCGGTTATAGCGTTCTGCTACCCTGCTGCCAGCTCTTCAGTTCATGTGCCTTGCTAGTTCCTGTCAGCTTCGATCTCTGAGTGACCCTTCCTCATTAACCCTTTGTGCTCCTTTGTTCTAAGTTCCTTACCTGTGTTCCTTGCCTTGCTGTGAGCGTATTATTACCTACGTACCTCCCTTTCCACCTTCCTTCTCCCATCCTTGCTTGTTCCTTGAGTGCATCAGTGAGTGTTAGCCCTCTGTTCGTCCACTGTCAGTTGTGGTGTTTTCCCATCTCTCACTGGGTCAGTTGTCCTGTCCTTACCGCATACAAACACGCATAGGGGCCATCATCGGGGGCCGCGACCTGCTGGGCGTCCTGTAACCATGCCTAACCTCACCATCAGAGGCTCTATTGAAAACCAGGCCACTGGGATACTGGGCTAGGAATTGTTTGTAAGGGCTGGATGTCAGGCAGCCACAGGCCCCCTGGGAACCCTGGGTTGTCTTGTAGGAAAACTTGCCCTGGTAGCGAGGCCTCAACTACTCCATATAAAAAACATTATAGAGCTTAGTACGGAAAAGAGTTATGGTGAAAGATTCCTTGAGTATTCATATATATAAAATTTTCTAGCTACAGTATAGCTGACAGGATCAGCAGAAGTGGACTACACTCTCTAGAACATTCAAATCTCAGACCAATCTTACCCTGGGCGGCCCATAGTGGTCCAAGCGGTATATAATTAAGGAAGTGTTGAGAAATATATAAAAGTGTTCAAGAAGGTGTTGTACTTTATTTTAAAGATTATTATTATTTCATATTAAAAAATAATTTTAATGTTTATTAAGATGTGATGCTTTCATAAAATAAGACTAGATCTAGCTTTCCAGGGCCGTATGCAGAGCTCCGGCCGCATTGTATTTGCGGCCAGAGTTTTCAGAAAAGTGCTACTGTGTATGCGCAGTAATTTTATAACGTAATCTACGTTACTTCTTGCAACGTAGATTGCATATATGCGGTCTTTAAGACAAGAAGTAATGTAGATTAGAGAGCTCTGCATACGGCCCCCAAAGAAGAGTAATTTTTTCTGAGCATTAGGATGGGGAAACATTCTCTTTTTCCATTGCAAGCAACTTCTGTATGGATCTTGATCTGCAAAATCCTGGCATCCATACTCTTTTTACTTCTGGTGGATATCCAATGGTGAGACTGGGTGCAGGCACTGCTGGGAGGGGATGGCATGATTATATTACAGAATAGGTGTGCTCTTACACAATGCTGGATCCACACTGTTGCTATGCTGGGATAGTTATAGATATAGATGACTGTGGGTTTGTGAACATGCAACAGATTTTAATGTAAGAGAAGGGTTTTTAGTAATGAGCAGGCTCAGAAATTTTTTTGTATGCAAACATGGGTTATAATGAGTTGTACACATACCGACGATCTTATGGTGTCAGCTGTATGATTGTCGATTTTGTAACTGTTACTCTTTTGACTGTAAGCGCTAAATGTCCCCAGTAATAGTGTTCTATTATGCAATCTCTTGATTAATAAATATTCAGCTGATTTTGTAGTTGAATCTTGCTGCTTTTAGGCTTAAAAAACCTTCAACAATGCTTGGTATTGTATGGGTGTGTCTTGCACCACCCAGACCAGCGGATCTAGTGCCTACCCCTTTTATTTAACAACCGTCCATATGTCTGCATCTTATTATTAGGCCTGCCATCCATATGTCTGCTTCTTATTATTTGTCCAGGATTCATATGTCCAGCCTCCATATCCACCTCTTTCTTTGTCCTACCTCCATGTCTGCCCCTTATTATTATTATTATGTCCAGCCTCCATATGTCTTCCCCCTATTTGTCCAGTCTCCATGTCTGCCCCTTTATTTTTTGTCCAGTCTTCACGTCTGCCCCTTATTATTATGTCCAGCCTCCATGTCTTCTCCTTATTATGTCCAGCTTCCATATCTGCCTCTTTATTATTTGTCCAGCCTCCATGTCTGCACCTTATAAAGTCCAGCCTCCATGTCTGCTCCTTATAAAGTCCAGCCTCCATGTCTGGCCCTTATAATTTCCAGCTTCTATGTCTGTCTGCCCCTTATAATGTCCAGCCTCCAAGTGTGTCCCTTATAAAGTCCAGCCTCCATGTCTGAACCTTTATTATTTGTCTAGCCTCCATGTGTGCCCCTTATAATGTCCAGCCTCCATGTCTGTCCATTGTAATGTCCATCCTCCATGTCTGCCCATTGTAATGTCCATCCTCCATGTCTGCTTCTTTATTATTTGTCCAGCCTCCATGTGCTTATAATGT
>WWET01003783.1:128590-145084 GCA_011038615.1 Limnodynastes dumerilii | reverse complement strand
TCCAGCCTCCATTGTCTGCCCCTTTAAATGTCCAGCCTCCATTGTCTGCCCCTTTAAATTTCCAGCCTTAATATTTTTCTGTTTAAATGTCCAGCCTCCATTGTCTGCCCTTTTAAATGTCCAGCCTCATGTGTGCCCCTTATGTCCAGCCTCCATGTCTGCCCCTTATGCCCAGCCTCCATGTCTGTCCTTTATGTCCAGCCTCATGTGTGCCCCTTATGTCCAGCCTCCATGTCTGCCCCTTATGCCCAGCCTCCATGTCTGTCCCTTATATACAGCCTCCATGTCTGCCCCTTATGTCCAGCCTCCATGTCTGCAATTATATGCAGCCTCCATGCCTGCCTCTTATGTCCAGCCTCCATGTCTGCCCCTTATATCCAGCCTCCATGTATGCCCCTTATATCTAGCCTCCATGTCTGCCACTTATATCCAGCTTCCTTCTCTTATTTACCTTTGACGTCTTCTCCCTTTCTCCGCGGTGCTCCCTCTTTATTATTTGTCGAGCCTCAATTTGTGCCCCTTTTAATGTCCATCCTCCTGTCTGTTTCTTATGTCCAGCCTCCATGTCTGCTAATTATGTCCAGCCTCCATGTCTGCTCCTTATGTCCAGCCTCCATGTCTGCCCCTTATATCCAGCCTCCATGTATGCCCCTTATATCCAGCCTCCATGTCTGCCACTTATATCCAGCTTCCTTCACTTACTTACCTTTGACGTCTTCTCCCTTTCTCCGCGGTGCTCCCTCTCTCTGAAGCTCCCTGGTTGGTCTGGTCTTCGTGTGGTCACATGGTGCAGTACAGGTTAATACAGGGCTCCTATGGGAGCCCTGTAGAATCAAATCTGTTTCTAGAATGGCAGTGACCACATAGGTTCAGTCACTGAAATTCACAGTAACAGGGTAGGTCCTACAGGGCTCCCGTAGTATTACCTTTTCTGTGCAGTGTAAAGCCTTGCGGCATATACAGAGGCACAGGCTTTAAAAAAAAAAAACACAACTTAGTCTGATCTTAAGTTGTGAGGCGGGACTGTCTCGCTAGAATCGGGACATTTGGGAGGTATGCAGTTGATTTGATGCTTCTTTAAGCAATTTGGAAACTCAGGGTTTGTTCAATTTTATCCTTGAGGGCACCATTTCCACAAAGGGTACCTAAGAAGTGTACTGAGTGCATTACAGGGAATAATGCTGGTAAGAAAATTCCAGTTGTGCAAGGACCCTGTGCCCTTTCAAAACTCATAGGCTGCACTTTGGGGTTGAAGCCCCCCAAAAAAAGTCCTCTTTTATTGCACTCTGGGTTTCTTAAATCCACTCATTGTTTTAAATTTAATATTATACAAAGAAAAAAATAAAATAATTTTAATCTTAAACTTTATTGAAATTACGAAGCAAAAAATAACGAACTAGGCGAAATATTAAAAACAATGTACAACTCACAGTGGAAAACCACCGATAAATGGTTAAAAACAAAAATGGTGTAGCGTATAAATAGCTAATGATAAATATGTATCCTAGAATGAGGATAATCTCAGCCCAGTACTCCCAAAAGGGATGATGGCAGCCAGATCCCTATAAGATGGTCAGATAACCCTTTTACGAATATGTGAGATTGCCGCCAAGGCTAATCCTCACAATAAATGTTAAATATTGGGTCTAAGTTGTATATCCAAAATTAAATGGGTTGATAGCTTCAATGTTTAGGAATAGATGTATCAAGTGTCTAACTACAATTGATTAACGGAATATAAAATAAATGATAATATTCCAAAATTCTAAGTATACAATAAGGCTCTTAAATCAAAATAAATATATTGAGAATTTCATCATTAAATCCCTTATAGATAGGGCATCGCTATGCACTTATACTGTAGTAGTCAGACGTCTGCGAGCCGTTACAGTGTAACGGTTTCTAATACATAGTAACAGTTTCTGAATCTAGCCCTAACATGGAGGGTTAATAGCTATCCACTATCCCCATAAGTGTGGCAGCTCTCATATAAAGCCCCAACGTATGATCTGTCCGCTACAAAGTATCCCCATATACCATCTGGCTGCCCTGCTGAGCAAGTGAAAGTTAGCTAAAGTAATGAATAATAGCTAGCGCTATAACACCACGAGGGAGAGAGAGCTCGTGCACAGCTCTCCTCCCATCCCTAAATTTCATACAATCTAAACTGCTCATCTCAACTTTTAACTGTGAATTATTTTTTTTAAATTTTGCAAATAGCAGCTCATTGCTGCTCAGGCATCTTTAATGTATACTTTGATATGATTTATTTTCATTTAAAAAAAGAAAATGTAATAATATTTCAAATATAATTTAAAACATTTTATAAAATTACCGGTAAATAACATACAAAATACTAATTTACAAAATATAGAAAAAATAATAAATTAATAAAGGATACATTGAAACTATTGGTTACATCTAATATTTAATTTAGTTCTGATTTGACTATAAGTACAGTACTGGTTCTTTTATTACTTTTATAATAGTTTTACAAATTTTTTGAACTTCCAAATACATTGAAGAGAACGTGTGTTACCTGTAAACCCCCAACATTTTTCTCTATAGGAAACAGCAGCTCAGGAGAACAGTATCAGTAACGGAATTATTGATTACTCCATTGCTTAGTCTGTCATAAAAGTACAACCAAGGGTTAAATCATAAAGGAAGGGTAGTTAAACTCTTGGTTAGGAAGAGGCAGAGATGTAAATTTTCTTAATTATTATTTACCTGTTAACTACCTCAGATCCAATCAGCCTTAGGGGAGGTTTGAGGAAATATGCTTTATAAATGTTAATAACCAAGGACCAGACTCACGGTTGCTGCAACTTACGTGCATTTTATTAAGAACGGATAAACAGTGCATGTGTAGTGTTGCTTTGCAACTTAGGTGCGTATAATTGTAAACTTTTCTCCTTCTTAAGTGTGAAAACGGTCCCAAGTTCTCAAATAGATATGAAAATTGACTCACAGTCGCCATAATAAGACCAGACAGAGCAAGAGCAAAAACCTACTGTGTATTAGAGGCTGCTTATTATATTAGGACTACTGTAATCCTAAGTAGACAAGCAATACAAATTTCAATAATTCAATATAAACGAATATAAGCGTCCAGGTTCTATGAGTTCCACTAGATATGTATCAAATTATATTACCATAAACTTTATAACAACGTACATAAGTGTATTAATAACAGATAAAAACATTGCACAAAAGTGTCAATATGTAAATAAACCAACCCCCAGAGATATTCAAAGCGACTGACCAATCTGATTAACCTATCCCTATTAAGAGTCCATGCAACTCAATTTAGAGTGCTCAGCTGTTTGTCTGCTCCTATAAAGAGTGCAGTGGTCAATATCTGTTTAGAATTCATTACATATGTAAAGCTGAATCTTTAAAGACATTGCCATCTTTCTTCATAGTCATACAGTATTATACAAAGTACTTGTGAGCACATCGCACTGAGCTAGAAGGCTCTCATGAGTCACTGATTGTCTCACATCAACTGCAGCAATTAGTTGTATGTGCAGTTAGAAAGGAAAGTTTTTCTTGTTACTGTTACTAGTTTTTCTTTGGGAGACTGACACCTCCCCAATATGGTCACTGTTCACTGTTCAAATGGCAGGGGTGTCTAAATACAGACCTCCCGAGTACACATACAGCAGATGGACTCACCTACAGGAGGTGTCTTGACGTTGGGCAGGTGAGCTTAACCCAATATAGCTATATTGTGACCTAACGCAACCTGCTTCATTGAACCACAAATCTCTGTGAATTATATACCATCTCACTAGAACCTGTCATCCAACATCCTATAGGCGGGTATCACACATTTTATTAAGAACGGATAAACAGTGCATGCGTAGTGCACTTATTTATGCAATCTATGTAGGATTTAGGCTCTTAATGAGATAAGTAACAAGGGTCGTTCCAGACCAAGTTAAGAAGGAAGTTAAGAAAAGTGGGTGGGGGGAGGCATTTAAATGGGACAGATAGGGTATGCGTTTGTGCACACTTTAGCAACAAACATAAGCACGGAAAGAAAAGGCAGTCTATGGCCTTGTTATGTCAGTTTAAAATAAGGGCAGGTCAAGGGTGTTGCTTTGCAACTTAGGTGCGTATAATTGTAAACTTTTCTGCTTCTTAAGTGTTAAAACGGTCCCAAGTTCTCAAATAGATATGAAAATTGACTCACAGTCGCCATAATAAGACCAAACAGAGCAAGAGCAAAAACCTACTGTGTATTAGAGGCTGCTTATTATATTAGGACTACTGTAATCCTAAGTAGACAAGCAATACAAATTTCAATAATTCAATATAAACGAATATAAGCGTCCAGGTTCTATGAGTTCCACCAGATATGTATCAAATTATATTACCATAAACTTTATAACAATGTACATAAGTGTATTAATAACAGATTAAAACATTGCACAAAAATGTCAATATGTAAATAAACCAACCCCCAGAGATATTCAAAGAGACTGACCAATCTGATTAACCTATCCCTATTAAGAGTCCATGCAACTCAATTTAGAGTGCTCAGCTGTTTGTCTGCTCCTATAAAGTGTGCAGTGGTCAATATCTGTTTAGAATTCATTACATATGTAAAGCTGAATCTTGAAAGACATTGCCATCTTTCTTCATAGTCATACAGTATTATACAAAGTATTTGTGAGCACATCGCACTGAGCTAGAAGGCTCTCATGAGTCATTGATAGTCCCACATAAACTGCAGCAATTAGTTGTATGTGCAGTTAGAAAGATAAGTTTTTCTTGTTACTGTTACTAGTTTTTCTTTGGGAGCCTGACACCTCCCCAATATGGTCACTGTACACTGTTCAAATGGCAGGGGTGTCTAAATACAGACCTCCTGAGTACACATACAGCAGATGGACTTACCTACAGGAGGTGTCTTGACGTTGGGCAGGTGAGCTTAACCCAATATAGCTATATTGTGAGCTAAACCTCCTTTTTATGTATGTGCTGACACATAGTGTTATATAATGTTTGACTGGAGCGCCGGACCTCTCTTTTGTTCCTTCTAGAGAGGAAAGGTAGTCAATCTAAGATAAAAAGTAAATGTACGTTTTTAAGATGAAATTTAAGGTTGATAACATAAATGGGATCCTGAATTATACACCAACCATAGGTTGCTGTCAGTAGCTTACAGCCGAGATGTCCAGGCAGTTTCCTTTTTGTTAAACACAGCACAAGAGAGGCAGAGACAAGAGAGACTGATTGTGGGTGCACACGCTTACAAAAATATCAAAGGGTACGCAAAGTCAAAATACGATTTGCACAAAAGGTTGTTTTAACGGGAGTTGTGGTGATGTAGACACATCAATTATCAGAATTAAAACATAACTTTTACTGTGTTAATATTAAAATATAATTATAAAATATAAAAGGATTTATAATAAACCGCAAGTGCTACCATGTGCTAAGGCTTAAATATTGCAGATGCTAGGAGGATAGTTAAACCAAAATCATCAAAGAATAACTCGAGAGTAATATGTCCTATTTGAAACAATAATAGGGAGGAAAACTACCTAGGCTGGAGAGAAAGGAGATAGAAACTATCCCTAAAAGTAAAAACAGAATGGAAGTTGCTCAATCAATTTATAGGTAAATGTTAAACAGGTGCGTGAAAGGCAGGGGTTAATCTGCTTGCCACAGAAACAAAGGGAAAAATAGCCCCAGCACACTGCCATAAACCAGTAACAAACTCTACTGTTCTATCTGTAAAATAAAACAATGTTATGTTGGGTCACATATATATGTTTATAAATTGAAGCCAACTTACCTAGGAGACACCCCTTAAAGTCTCCAAAATGGCTACTCTGTTTGTGGGCATGTCTGGGAGCAGCAGCTGCGAGGGGTAGCTGTTCAACTGCAGCCATTTTGGAGACTTTAAGGGATGTCTCCTAGGTAAGTTGGCTCTCAATTTATAAACATATATATATGTGACCCAACATTGGGACTCTCATTGTTAGAGTTAGGACCACCATATACAGAAAGGCCTTGACGGTGGCTGGTGGCTTATCGCATATTTGTACAAATATGTGTAACGAACATTTCTGTGTTTTATTTTACAGATAGTAGAGTTTTTTACTGGTTTATGGCAGTGTGCTGGGGCTATTTTTCCCTTTGTTTCTGTGGCAAGCAGATTAACCCCTGCCTTCCACGCACCTGTTTAACATTTACCTATAAATTGATTGAGCAGCTTCCATTCTGTTTTTACTCTGTTTGAGGACATGTCTGGGAGCAGCAGCTGCGAGGGGGAGCTGTTTCACAGCAGCCATTTTGAAGACTTTAAGGGGTGTCTCCTAGGTAAGTTGGCTCTCAATTTATAAACATATATATGTGACCCAACATTGGGACTATCCCTAAAAGTGCATACCGCCTCACGGCGGGACTTCTCCCCTGAAGGGGTTAAATGCGCCCTTCCTAATCTGATGCCCGTTTACCACTAGTAAAACAAGTAAGGAAAAATGAACAGTGAAGCACTTGCGGTAAATAACAAAGATTAGGGGACTGAGGTGCACCTCAGTGTCCCCTTACCAGACACCCAACGTGCGCTTCGCCACTCGCTTTTTCAAGAATGGTGTCTTTAGGAGCGCGGGAGAAAAGTATTTATATCAGAGGCCACCTATCGGAAATCAAACCTCCTGCCAGGGAACGCCTCCTCTATTTGGTAGACAGGGTGCCATTCCCAAGCCAGCTATCGCTGACCATCACAAGTTCAGTTTTAAGATTTCTCAAGCAAGAAGTTTGAAAATAGTGATATATTGAATAGCTATTATCCAGCTAATCTGATCAAAGTATGTTTAGTTCGTAACATCTAAATCCATTATATAGGTGTAACGAGAGCTGCTGATATATAATACATGGTCACGTGTGGTTTGTTTACAAATGGTTTCAGAATTTCTAATATGTTGCAACTTTAGTTATAAAAATGAGATTTGGTAATTAACATTTGTTGAATTGTATCTGCCTTTTCGCATAGAAGATTGAAAGAAGCTAGTAATTGCTACTAAAATATTGTTACAATTTACCTCATATATTCTCATTATTATTATTTTTATTTATATTGTTTTAAGATGCATAGATCTGATGTACTAAATATTCTGCATAGATCTAATAAACTAAATATTTTTATGAGTTTTAAATTAGAAATAATATATATATGCCTAAATATCCTTCGCAACATAGAAAATTAAAAGAAGTTAATAATTGCTACTAAAGTGTTGGTTGCAATTTGACTCATATATTTTCTATTATTTTTATTATTATTGTTTTTATTTTTATTTTGTAATACGAGCGGCGGCGTGCACACCGCCGCCACGTGCTGTTTAGTCTGACGGGTGCTTTAGAAGGGGAAGAATTCTCCTCCTTGGTCCGTCTGTGCTGCAAGAATAGGGGAGATCTCCGTGTTCAAGGCTTCAACCAACGCATTTCACCCGCATAACTAAATCATGTTGGTTCCCCACCCAAATTATAAGGATAAGCCATCCTACGAGCCCGCTGACAGCCCACAGATCCAATTCCTGGAAACAAAAGACAGAGAGGTGAGACTTTACCCTGCATCAACGGACACCGCAGACAACATGGGAGGAAAAGGTACTTCTTACGTACACCCTCAGCGCCGTCTATATAGCTGTCCTGCACGGTACTAATAAGAGATACAGAACTCTCTCACGCTCCCTGTGCATTTGCTCTGCCGTTCCAATACATCACAGATTGTGAAGCTGGAACACTGCTGATACTGTGTCTCCTATACGAGTCATACCCTGTTTTTGCTGTATATTGTACATCTTTAAAGCCTGTTCAATTCAAACACTGCTATAACTGGGTTTTTGACAAGCCATCGGGTTCATTGCACAGTATAAATCTGCAACACCCATTCCTGTACTATCGCTGGTCAACCATTATTAAATCCTTATACCCACTGCATTAATAGCTATTGTATATACATTGTTTAAATAAGATTCCCTACAGTGGATACCAACTGTTTTATTAATACATTAATAAATGACATTTGTTACCAAACTGTATTATAATTATTTTGTGTGCAAATACACTCTCTAACCCTTATTTTTGCTGTGATATTTGGGTGCAGGGTATTAAACATACTTCTGACATTACACCCCTCACTTTTTAGAGAGGGGACTAGGGGGATTAAAGAGGCATCCTTCATTATACCCTTAAAACAGGTACCCTACGGCACCTGTAGCAGCCCTAACCTTTACAGCACCAATAACCTTAAGGGCAGTCTGCTTTTCTGCAGACACCCTGTCCTCATTCTAGAGCAGCACAGGCAAGTACTGTTTTTTTTCTTTTCAAATGAAGAATAAATAGTAAGAATTCTAACTTTTCAATACATAGTTCCACCTTTGGATATATAACTCAAGAGAGAACAATAATTTTAGTGGGCATATATCCTTATTGTGAGATGTGTAAATCAGACTATGCGTTGTTATGAGGGAGTTCACATAAAAATGATCTCTCATCAGAGATAGGTAGCAAGAGTTCTGATTTCTTGATTTTTTGCTATGTACAATTCAATTTTTCGCCATCTATCTCCAAATAAACAAATATTTGTAGTAGAGCGAGTATAAAAACCAGGGCCGGATTAAGCCTTCAGGGGGCCTGGGGCACTAGAGAAAGGGGGGCCCTATAATCTAAAATTAAGAGCATAGGGGTAGATCCAGAACTCCGCTTGCAAAACGCTTCCTCGCGTAGCGTATTTACGCGTGCGTACTTTCTATACACTCCCCTTGTCACACCCCGTGAATGCATGTATTTTGTCCGAGATCCGCTTTCCAAACCCTACCTTAACTTTTGCCCACGTAACCGATGTCATCCGCTCACGTACGTATGAGCAACACGTAACATTTACGCAGCTAAGCACGCCCATACTGTGCACTTTAAATACAAACCCCCGCCTACATAGTGTATTTCAGACGTATTTTAGACTCACGTAAAATTGGCACGCCCACACGTAAAGATGTACGCTACACATACGTGAATGGTTCACATTTATGCTACGTTACGGAGCGTGTTTTCTAATAATCACTTTATGTATCCCTCTGTATATCTCATATACACACACACACATACAAATATAGTTATTATTAATATATATATTTTTTTAGTTTTGGTTACATATTTTGCAATGGTTTTGAGGTATATTTTATTTATATCAGCCCCTAAGATACTTTATTTGTTACAGTTGGGGCGCTTTGCTTACCGTTTCCCTCTCCACGCGTTCCGTCCCCTGCCCTGCTCGCTTGCTCCTCTCCACCGCCGACATGCTGCTTTGCAGCATGTAAACATTGCCACGTGGAGGTGACGTCATCGTTCCCTCCAGGCGCGCGCTCCCGTCAGCTGTTTCATACTGTCTCCCGGCGCATTGTTTCTCCTCCAGCGCGATGGCTGCTAACCTATCAGAGGCTAGCAGCCCCTATTTAGTCTCTCCCTGTCCTCCTAGCCAGCGCTGGTTATAGACTCTGTTCCCCAGTATCTGTGCCTGCCTGTTCTGTCTTGTTCTTTTGCTCTATTGCTTCTTTCTTGATCATTGAGTGCCCTCTGTTGTCCTAGCCCTGGTCCTTGCCTGTTTCCCTAGTGTTTCTATTTCCTCCTCTTCCACCTCAGTGTTATACTCCATTTGTATTTATCCTCTCCTTCCCTGAGTGCCTGTTTCTGTGCCCTTTGGGGCAGTTGCACAAACAGCTGATATCCACTTAGAGGACGGCACGGAGGACACGTGGAGGCAGGAGATCAGCTGTTTGGAGTTGAGGACGAGATTCACACCAAGGGAAGGGAAACTCACCTTTCGTTTGAAGACAGCGTGTGTGGAGGACGTTTGTCGTAGGAGCCCATACTACCATCTAGGCTCTACACATTCTACGGAAGGCGGACTCTCCCTCGGGGTAATACCGATCCTTACTCCCAGCCCGTCCTCTCCTGGTGTCTATTGTTTTTTGTATTTCTTTTAATGTCGGAGTTTGAAGTAAATGTTATAGTTTTACCCACTCTGTTCCTTTTTTTTCTCTCTCTTGTTTTCCCCCCTCTTTTTTTTTTTTTTTTTTTTTTTTTTTTTTTTCCCTCTTTTTTACATGATTGAGTATACCCCTACTAAGGAACCTCCCTTTTGGCCTTAAGACTTTGTTGCTTTATTGGTACCACGGACTCACCTCACTTGGGTATCAGGACTATTTACAGGTCCATTTGCTCCTACACCAACACCCATCAGGTTCTTTTTGCTGTAACTTTGTTTATTGTGGTCATCTATATGGGATTTGAAGGTGGTACATAAAGGGTTATACTAGCGCCAAGAAAACCCCTCCCCCTACACATTTTTTATCATTGTTCTCATTTGGGATTGGTAGATCCCTAGGAGGGGTTTCTTTTTGGCTGCTGGAACCGCACTGACACATCCACTTTTTCCTATTGTTGTATGTGTAACATTCCACCATGTCTCAGTAATACCTATAATATCATATTGTTCATTCATTACTACTAGTCCTAACTTCCCCATTTTACCTGTCAGGCTTCTTGCATTTGCAAGCATATACACAAGTCTATTGCCTCCCTCTTTTATTCCTTTGCTTTGATATTTTTTTTTGCTAAATGACTAACAAGGGCCCCACCTTATCTGCTATGCTTCCCCTTTCCCTCTCTCCACCCCCTCGACTTTTATTAAATCCACCTTATTGCTCTTAATATATATAACCCATAAATACTTGCCCTCCGTAAGCCTTGTTTATAGTCTCCAACCTTATAAACATCCTCGCCCCTTCCTCATTCAGATGGCGTCTGACCAAGAAATCAGGTCAGTGCTCTAGAAATCCAAAACCTTCCTTCCTACACCAAAGCCATGCATTCTTCCCTAATCTCCTGCTGCATTCCAAGACTAGGGCGTGGCACAGGTAATATATAGGAAATACTACCTTGGATGTCCTTGCCTTAAGTTTGCACCCCAGGTCCCTGAAATCATACTTTAGGACACCCTATTTTCTTTTAATTCGGTCAGTCTTATTATCACCTCTACCAGGGCAAAACAGCATGTTGCTTTTTAAAAGTCACCCGAAACAGTAGTGGGCACCCCGCAGAGGGAGCCATTGTGCAACAACTGGTAACGGCGGCTTCCGGCCATTTTGGACCTTTTACTTACCTGCTCAGCGTGCCTGGGCAACTTTGAATTCCTTTCTGGAGCTTTAAACATTTGTTTAAAGCTCTGCAAGTCAAGTATACATCTAGCTCTCACTGTACTAGAAAAAAAAAACCATAGGAGGCTCATCTGTGAATTCTGAGTACAGGTCCTTTGTCCAAGGAGACAAAAAAAGCAGTCGATACAATTATTGGCTGGTGATACTGTTGTGGATACTTTGGTGCCACCATAGAAGCTTTGGACTGGTGTTCAGTTCAAAGATTCCAAGTTTCAAGACTCTGCTAGGGATTAGCTTAATGATGTTGCCTTACAAAATGCTTTTAAAAATGTCCTTAATATTAATGGTGTAGTGGCAGCAGCCAGGTCAACAGAAGGTTTATTTATTTTATTTTTATTTTTTTAAGAGGGGTTAGTTGAATAGAGTAGGTGGCTTTCAAAGGAAACATGTTTAGCAACTGTTGATACCACATAGGTGTTTCAATGAAGACCTGAAAACGAAAAAGAACTGGCGGGGACCTTATGAGGTTATAGAGGAAGTTAGACCGATAAATTATAAATTATGTATGCAGTGGATAACTATATATTTTTAGTTTTATGTAATTGTATCGACATTTTTAATGATACTATACAAAAAAAAAAAAAAATGATTTTAAATATTTTACTGCGATAATAAAATTTAGACCCCCTGAAGCGCTTCCTATCCTTTCTTTATATAGGTTACAGAGAAAGTTAGTCCGATAAATGATAAACTCCACCAGTTGGGCAGGAAGCAGTAAAAAACAGATTTACCACAACCTACTGATACCTCAGCCCAAACGAAATTCTGTAAATTTGAAGCTAGCAATTAAAACAGAGGTCTATAGTTAGGTGGCAATGTGGTGAGCCGCAAGCACCGGGAACTCCATTACACCAGCGGCTGATCCACCATATAACGCCGTGGCAGATACCCACAAATCATCTACACCTCCACCATACAGACGCCTGCAATTCCGCAATTCTGAGCGTATGAGCCTTGATCGTAACACCTTCATAAATACACACCGAGGGTGGGGTGAGGCATTTAAATCATACAGTATGGGCATGCTAAGCGTTGTAACTACCCAGTGAGCTTACGGACGGCCGCAGTTACGATCAGAAAAATTAGGGTAGGGTTTGCTGGGCGTAAGAAGGCAAAACTAAGCACGACCAAGGGGAGTGCCGAGGGGAGTGCATCGTAGGTACGCTGGCGTAAATACACTACGCACATAAGCGTTTCATGAGCGTAGGTCTGGATCAGGCCCATTAGATTACCTTTTGCTGACTAATTCAATGCTACCTAGAGTAATACTCTACACTCGCATAGAGCCTATTTACATATCTGACCATGCTTTGGTTTGGGTCTCCCTGGCTGATGGTGTAGATAGAGAACTTTAAATCTTGGTGTTTTCCCACCTACCTAGCTGGTTCTCTAAAGTTCAGGCAAATGTTGGAAGCGGCTTGGGCATCATATGCAACCTCTAATGCATAACATATCTCTGATCCATTTCTCTTCTGGCAAGCAGCTAAGGCAGTTATCAGGGGTGAAATATTATCCTTTGTTAAACAACACAATCATACACCAAACTGTACATAGAATCACAAAAAGCCCTATCTAGGGCATATCAACTATTTCTAAACACCCCTACACAAATTAACCGGGACAAGTATTTAGAGACAAAGCTAAATTTGAACATTCTTATACAAATGGGTGACAGACAGTCTGACACTAATCTATACAGATTTTATAGGCAGAGTAATAAGGGTAATAAATCAGGTCGTTTACTGTTCAACTTACTGTCTGGTTCTCATGCACCCACTGTTATCAAATGGCTAAAGACAGAAGATGGTACCAGAATTTATTCTGGGAAAGACATATCAATAGTTCTGCAAAACTTCTATAAACAATTATACTCTCAAGATGAAATTGCTTTAAATGCAAAACATGCTTTTTGGGATATCTGCCAAATACCGCAAATTACTCAAGCACACATTACCCTACTGCAATACCCTATATCCACAGTGGAAATAACAGAAGCCATCAAACGCCTAAAGACAAACAAAGCCCCGGGCTCTGATGAATTCAGAGGGGAATTTTTTAGAATTGTTTCTCCTAAACTTGTTGAACCATTGCAGGCAGTTTTCAATACCATCATTGAAACTAAAGCTATCCCACTGTACTTTAATTCGGCTGTAATCAAACCTTTTCAAAACCTGGCAGAGACCCCTAATTACTCAGCTCTTATAGGCCAATCTCATTATTAAATGTAGATTACAAGATATTCACAAAAATAATATCAGAGAGAGTTAAGGGTATACTACCACACATCATACAAAAGATCAGACCAGGTACATCTGGGGTAGACATCCCACCTCCAATATTAGAAAGATCCTGAATGTAATGCAAAGCTTGGAAGAAAATGCTGAACATGTGGGCCACAGTCTCTTGCTTTTACTGGATGCAGAGAAAGATTTGACCTCATCACATGGGATCACTTGTGGAAAACACTAGACAGCTTTGGATTCCCGGACAGCTTCTCCCACCTATTACAAACTTTATATGTGAACTCTCAAAACCAGGTAGCTAGTAATGGGTGTATGTACCAACCCTTTGTTATAGAGCGGGGTACGTGTCAGGAGTGCCCACTCTCACCCCTGCTGTTTGCCTTAGCCCTGCCCTGGAACCCCTTGCAATTGCCCTGAGATGTCATAATAACATCCATGGGATAAAATTATGTGATAAAGAGGTCAAACTCACTTGTTATTCATATCAAACCCCTCTGTCTTGGTCCCAAATATTGTGGAAACTTTAAAAATGTATAGCTCTTTTGCAGGTTATAAAACTAATCTGCAAAAGTCGGAGGTCCTCTCACTAGTTTGGAATAACTCCCTGCAATCACTTATGCATGTAATACACCCCCTAAAAAAATATCCATGACAAGCAAATACTTAGGTATCCAGGTACATAAGACTTTAGACAAATTATAAAACTTAATTTTACACCCATGCTGCACAAAATTATTCAGATGCTAGAAAATTGGAAAAACTTACCGTAATCCCTATTTGGGAGGGTGGCGCCTGTCAAAAGCATTATATTCCCTAAACTATTATACATCATCCAAATACTTCCCATTCGAATCAAATCCCATGATATTAAATGCTGCCACTCTACAATCACTAGATTCATATGGCAATGTAAAAAACCCCGCACTAACAAACACTTGGAAGAGGCTTTATTCCATCAGTATGCCCCAGTGGCTTTACTACTTTCTCCAAAGAAAGTAATCTCTACAAAATATTTTAATAACTTCCTTTTCAAGGACACATATACAGCCTGGATCCAGATAACTCGTAAATATAAACGCAACCCCTGTGGTTCCTCTTATGCCCCCTTGTGGGGAAAGCCTGAATTTATTCCTAGTCTCCAAAACGTAACATATCTCAACTGGAAAGAAAAAGGCATCAAAGCTGTAAACAACATTTTTGATCCAGGAGGGACGATTCTCACCTTTCAGGCTTTGAAAACCAAATATGACTTACCTAACTCACAATTCTTCAAGTATTTACAACAAGGCACTACGTGCAACACACGCCACCTACCCTGCTAGACAGCACAAGGCCAGATAACCTAATGTAATTAATCCATTTTGCTAAAACCAATAAACATAAAACTCACTTATTACAATGCAAACTCCTGACTCTTAACAGCGAGATAGGTATTTATTAAGCATGCTGCACTTTTGTTTGTAACACATATCCCTGAGGAAAGGGCTAAATAAAGGAGCCCTGAAACGTTGGAGCACAATATGCTGACTACGTGAGTGTTTCTTATTCATACGACCAAGACGCCAAGTGCCGGACACCACCTACTTCTATAAATATATATACCATTTTGTCTGTACTATGCTGGTTATTTACCCTGATGAAAATCACATAACGTGATTGAAACGTCGGTACGAAAATTTCAATAAAAACTAGCCTGGAAGGCTCTACAGTTTTTTATAAAGTCTCCGGAGTGACTTCTTATCTGCCTGTTATTTTCCTTCATTGAAGAGCACCCAGAGCATTGAACCCTTGCTAAGGAGGAGTGCCGTTTTTGGACCATTGCTATATATATACTGAGTAATGGCTAGAGTGCCAGGCAATGCCTTGCTTTTTGTATATATATGTGTGTATATGTATGACCCAACATTGGGACTCTCACGGTTAGCATTAGGACCACCATGAGCAAAAACAAATATGTGTAATGGATGTTTTTCCATTTTATTTTACAAATTGAATGGTATAGTCTGTTACTGGATAATGGCAGCTTTGCTGGGGCATTTTCTTTCCTTTGTTTCTGTTATTACAGATTACCCCTAAGTTTAAAGCATCTATTTGCATTTACCTATAAATTGAGCAATCACCAATTTGTGTATTGTAAATATGTAACTGAAGCTGGTTCCTTCCCCCAGGGTGCATATTACTTATATCATACAGTATATTAATAGTGTGCCACAGCTCTGTATATGAAGCTGTCGGGCAGTAGTAATGACAGGATTGACCAGAACTGCTATCCGTAGACCACCTGTGCCACTACTTCCTATAAACCTCATATACAGAGCCATAGCATGCTACTAATATACTTTAGCATGTGGCCACAACTTTGTAACTGGAGCTGCCAGCATACAACTGTTTATAAACAGCATTTAGTGTTGAACACTATTTATAAATAAATTACTAATAGCTGTGCCACTGATTAGTTATTTGAAATCAGCCATGGCAGCTGATTAATTGTTTATTAACAACTAATCTGCCGAAGGCAATCATAAAATTCACAGTTCAGGTGCCATTTTGCGCATGCTCAGAGTAACAACCAGTCTGCGCAGGTTCCAGTTGAAGAAAAGGGTGGGTCTTGAGGTGACACCTTTTCCCCTGAAGAAGCAGCAGCGATACGCGCGTTGGGACCTTGTGTACTGCAGACCTCGGTGCACTGGGAGTCTGCATCTTTTCCTCCTTTGATGTCCGGGACATGGGTAATGTTAGCGTGAGTGTAGGGCTTTCTTACTGACTCAGGCATGAGCGAAGCGCAACCGTGAGGTTGCTAGTTGGGGAATCTGCAGGGATAGCCGTCGGATGTTTAGATTAGGTCTGTCTCCCGGTGTTTGCACGTGGTATATGGGTGCCGATAATTTAAAAGGCTCCTTTCTTTTTACACTGCTGCAATCCCTTAGCTCCTGCCTATACTTATTGTATATGCTTTTCACTACATGCCTATCATGTTTAACTTAATACTATAGGATATATATGCGTTTTTGCAC
>WWET01003783.1:108355-122730 GCA_011038615.1 Limnodynastes dumerilii | reverse complement strand
GTAAAGAGGGAGATAAGAGTAGGTGCGGTGTAATATGTAAAGAGGGAAATAAGAGTAGGTGGGGTGTAATATGTAAAGAGGGAGATAAGAGTAGGTGGGGTGTAATATGTAAAGAGGGAAATAAGAGTAGGTGGGGTGTAATATGTAAAGAGGGAAATAAGAGTAGGTGGGGTGTAATATGTAGAGAGGGAGATAAGAGTAGGTGCAGTGTAATATGTAAAGAGGGAAATAAGAGTAGGTGCGGTGTAATATGTAAAGAGGGAAATAAGAGTAGGTGGGGTTGTAATATGTGAAGAGGCAGATAAGAGTAGGTGGTTTGTAATATGTGAAGAGGGAGATAAGAGTAGGTGGGGTGTAATATGTGAAGAGGGAGATGAGTATGTGGGGTATAATATGTAAAGAGGGAGATGAGTATGTGGGGTGTAATATGTAAAGAGAGAGATAAGAGTATGTGGGGTGTAATGTGTGGAGAGGGAGATAAGAGTATGTGGGGTGTAATATGTGGAGAGGGAGATAAGAGCATAATTTGTAGAGAGGGATGTAGCAGAGGGGGGTGGATAGTGTAATGTGTGGAGAGGGATGTAACAGGAGTGTTATACATCATGTGGGGAAGGTATAATATTTCCAGGAGAAGTGTGATATGTAATTTGGGGAGTAGGATGTATCTGAATGGGGGAGGTATAATATATAATATAAGAGGAAAATATAATCTAGGCTAAAATTAACCTAAACTGAGCCTTACATATAAATGTTACGCTAATTGTTATATTTCTTTAAAGTTAATTATTTTGGACTCAGTAAATGAATCATTTTTGCAAAGTGGTACTTCACCCGGTTCCTTAGCGGGTAAGTGGTATTCAACAAAAAAAGGTTGAGAACCCCTGCAATAGAGTAATCCATACTTTTCAGATAAAAGGTCTGATCCAGAGTCCTGTCTGACACCCTCGTTTTGCAAGCCGCGTGTGTAAGGCGGATGTCGCAACAGCACTTTGCAGATGTTTCGTAGCGGATCTCCTGCCGTACAGAAACAATTCTGTACCAGCCTAAACCCTGCAAGGGGAGGACGGGGCGGGGATAGGAATCCTAAATAGGAGAAGTGTGTGGCATTTGGTACTGCTGTACGTATCTACATGCAGATAGACACATTTGTGTGTGTAACTAGAGTATTATCAGAATGATCCCTAAGTTCTTCCACAGAATCAAAGCCACATATCTGCAAATAGGACATGCAAATGCTTAACACCTAGCACACACCAGTCCCGACTTTCTATGCAAGTGTATATGCTGCAGGAGGCTGAAAAAGAGGGGCAGAACTATGAAGGCTGTACAAAAGGGGAAGAAATATGGAGGCTAGACACAAAGGGCAGAAATATGTAGGCAGGACAATAAAACAGTGCCAGAAATATGGAGACTTTACATAGAAACAGGGGCAGACAATATGGAGACTTTACATAGAAACAGGGGCATACAATGTGGAGACTGGACATAATAATAGGGGCAGATATATGGATCGGGGCATACACCTCTGGGTGGTGCAAAACACACCCACTTCCCCAGACACCACCTCTACCATGCCGTGAAAAGTTTGTCCCTCTTTCCAATTTTCAAATGTTGGGAAGTATGCCCCCATCATTCCTCCTTATAGTCCTGGCGGACACTGACAAAGGGTTGGTGCATATAATATCCACACACATAGGCAGTCTGACTAAATGGAAGGAGGAAAAAGTTCAGGAGATCCCGCCCGGGCTGCAAAACGTCTTAAATGAGTGACAGCTGCGGATAAAGGTTAGAATAACATGTTTCTTTTCTTCCGGAATACATAAGTAAAGAGAAAGCCATTCTGGTATTAAGACTTTCAGAAGATAAACTATTCTTTTCTTGCGATACTTTATTTCATCGATGCTGGAGGTTATCACTGGCCATTTGAATAAGGGCGATAGACAGAAATACCTCAGTTTAAACACATACAGGGAGAGAGTGTGTACTTTACAATGCTCCATAGAGTAATATGACACGTTATGTAAATTTCCAATACTCATGTGGCGATAGCATTCGCAATGCCCGCCTGCCAAGTAGCGCTAAATACCAGGTGCACGTAAATGAAAGAGTGACGCCGGTTTCTAGGACAACAGGCGGCGCGCACAGAAAGTGGAAGTGACGTAAGGGGAACAGGAAGTCTTGTAGAAGCGGCGTGCCTGGTGCAGCAGCATTGGATTCACTATCATATTAATATCAGTATGTAAATGCTACGTGCGTCTTTATCAGTTTTGCGATTGATGAACTTAATCAAAGCACAACTGTGTATTAATATTTCGGGAGAAGGTGGGCTTATTAGCTTAGGTTTGAGGCCATGGGTAACCAGTTTTTAACCAATTCTATGCGTGTCTCTGGTGGTCCATGGAATAGAATATAGAATACGTATCAATTGCTGGTTTCTTTACTTGTATTCATTTCTGCGTGTATCAAGCCCGGGTTGTTACAGATTAAGTTGTTTACCCATTGATGTATTAAACTTATTCTACTTCTGTTATAGTTCCCTTACTTTATTTGTTTTGAAGAAAATCAGCCCATCAGAGAAGAGTACTATTACAATACACAATGCTCTCATAGCAATATCTATTATAATACTGGAGGGACATAGATGAACCATTCCTGTGCTGTCCAAGTGAAAATGTAATAATCTCCCAACATCCTAGTAAGTGTCCTATAAGTATGGCCTTTTTTTAACTACACATTAAGAAAGCAGTATGGAAGGTACACATACTGCTGTTATTATTCACATGTCATTCCATAAGTTCCAAAAAAGATCATTTTAGTTTAAAGCTAAAAATAAAAAATATCTGAAAAAAATAAGACTAAACATGCCTGGCTTCCATAATAGATAGGAAAAGGGAATAATCTCACTGTGCATATTCCTGTCTATGGGCCGGATCCAGACCTGCGCCTGACAGGTCACTTAGATGGTGCTAAAGTGACCTGATGTGACTGGAGGGCGCATGCGTCCTCCAGATGTTACACTAGGGTTGCGATAGTAACCCTAGCGAAGCAACATTTGTACGGAACAAGAGTTCCCGGTTAGTTAGTACAAATTAGCTGTGCTTCCCCTCCGCCTGCTAAAGTGGGTGGGGGGAAGCATGCAAAATGTACAGTGGGGGGGGCTCCCACACTGCTGCAGATCAGCGGTTGCGTGGACCGCTGAACCGTACAATTGCATTAAAGTAGGCTTATGACAGGGGTGTGCACTCCCCTCTCTCAGATGGAGGGACTCCTGCACGTGCGGAAAGCGTGCGGGGGTCTGGATCCAGTCATTAGTGAGGAATTTGATACCTCCCCTCATGTTTCAAAATTATAAGAAATTAAGACCTAATATTTAAATCTTTTGTATATGACCCTTTTTCCATTCTTTTCCATACTTTAAATGTGGTGCTTTTCTCACATAATTTAATATCCATTTTCAGTTTGCTGTGCGTCATGGCTGGTATCTTGTTTGAAGATATCTTTGATGTGAAGGATATTGACCCTGAAGGACGAAAATTTGATCGAGGTAATGATTTTTCTTTGTGTTGCCAGAATTCCATGGTACATATGAAAAAAAATACATTATAAAATCAGTGTGTAAGCGATAATGGCAATTTATTATTGGTAAAGAAGTAAATAGGGGGATGAACTCACTACAAATACACAAAAATGGAAACATGAAAAACGGGTATTTTTCTTGTCTCTTGTGCACTGGTTAATAAGCAATAATATCCTATTAGTGTAAATTTCTTGACAGTGGTGCATGGCTTACACATGTTTCATAACTAAAGCCTTTTACTATTTTTTTTTTTTTTACAAGCTGGTTTTTGTTGTTTTCTTTGCATTGCTTGCATATCTTTTAAATAAGATGAATATGATTCATGATTTTTAATGCCACTTATATTTTATAGAACATAATTAAGTTTTTTATGAACTTTGGTAATTGGGTGGAATATTTTAGGAAGATTAACCTGATGGCCTCTGTTTTATATCAAACCCTTCACTGGCTTCCTGTCTGCTTCAGACATCTCTTAAAACTCCTTACACTCACCTTTAAGGCCATCTCCTCATCCAATGCTCCTTACCTCACTTCTCTCATGCACACCTCTTCCCATCCTCTCCATTCTGCTAACCACCGCCGTATGACCTCCCTACTGATCACTAAATCTAACGCCCGTATCCAGAACTTTTCCTGTGCTGCACCTCTGCGCTGGAATGACCTCCCTTCTTCAGTCAGACTATCTCCCACATTGCAGGTGTTCAAGCACTCACTCAAAACGCACCTGTTCAGGCTATCCTACACCTTCTACACTTAACATTCTTACTGCATCCTACATCTATCACTTATTTTCCTTCCTTTCCCCTCTCCTCTGCTCACACAAACAGTCCACTTCCTTTCCCCTCCTTATGTCTTCTGTAAGACACATGTTGGCTCACATGAGCAGGGCCCTCCATCCTAGTGTTGTTCCCTCCACCACCACTCCTCCCTCACTTCGTACCCTCTTGTCCCCCTATGCTATCCTTTTACCCCATCCCCACCTGGTGGCTCCCTCTCAATCTCTCACATTGCTCTATCCCATCCTCCTTGATCTGCCAAGCTTAACCCTTGTATTTTGCTTTACTGTCTGTGCTTGCTTCACTTTATTGTATTTTCTGATATTTTTTATATTTATGTTGTATTTTATAATGCACTATGCTACCCATCCCTACCTGTTATGTCTGTGCTGTGTTTTTTTTTATTATGTATGGCGCTGCGGACACCTTGTGGCATCTTATAAATAAATGATAATAATGTTTGGGTATTTGCTTAAGGTTCCTAAATAAGTATATTTTTAAATAGCGAAAATATATTCATGAACAGGGGAAAAAAAGTCCTGCAAATCTGAATGTCAGCAAGTAATGAGTGATTATAAAAGGTGAAAATCTAGGGCAGATAAGAAGAATCTGGTTAGTATACACTTAAGCAAGTGAAAATATTTATGTGCCTCAGATATATTAGATGACAAGAAATACTTTAAAGCCTAAGGAAATTGACTGCCACCTAAACTAAATAAAATGCTGTGAAAATCTGTATTTCCAGTTGTTTTGTATCCATTCAATTCCTTTCATAGATTAGGTTACTTCAAATTGCAAAACATCTTAACATATTATTGTGGCATATTACTGTGAGTGCGTCATAAAAAAAAATCAGTCCCCTTTTTATCATTGTTAAGTGGGTCTGATCCAGACTTGAGTGTTTTTCTGTACGCAAGCCTGCCTAAGTTAGGATAACGTGCCTTCAGAGGATAATGCATTCCCCTCCCACGTACGTAACTTAGCTGTCTTACGTGTTCATAACCCTACCTTAACTTTTCCATGTGTATGTCAGGTCCTGCATAATGCCTTGGTGTACGTAAGTGCCCAACTCATCCCATGCTATAAGTATTAAATGCCTTCTTCCGCCCACAATTAGTATAATCGGATGTGCGTAGGGTAGTCACACCCTATCGTACAGACTTACAAGTTACGTACAATCATTTTTATGATGCGTAACTTCTGACACGTGCATGCTCTGTATATTGGATGTTGTTGTTAAGTCTGGCTCAGGTCCAGTATGTTTATAATTGGCATATAATATTTCATTAAAAATTCTAAAATGAGCAGCTGGAGACTTCAGAAAATAAAATAATGTAGTGAGATTATTCATTGTTGCCAAATGTTTGTTTTTCTGTTCTAGTTTCAAGATTACATTGTGAAAGCGAGTCATTTAAGATGGATCTTATTCTTGATGTTAATATACAAATTTATCCCGTTGATTTAGGTAAGTACTTGACTTTTTGGTATTCCTGCTTTCTTTTGATTTACATGAATAGAACACTCGGGTACACACTTCTGATTTCTTCTCAGGAGATAAGTTTCGCTTGGTTATTGCCAACACCCTCTATGAAGATGGAACATTAGATGATGGCGAGTACAACCCAAATGATGACCGTCCTTCCAGGTACAATATGGATTTGAAAAAAAGAACTCGGAGTACTATTGATCAGTGGGATTAGAAATTTTGGTTAATGTGACCTTGGTTTTGTTTTTCAGAGCAGACCAGTTTGAATACGTAATGTATGGAAAAGTCTATAGAATAGAAGGGGATGAAACGTCAACAGAAGCTGCCACTCGATTGTGAGTATAGTCACTTCTTTCTAATTTTCCCTCTTGATATGTGCTAGTATTTTCTCCAGTGTTCACACTGCGCTATTTTTTTCTCCATGGTGTATAATATACCCTGTATTCCTATAGGTCTGCATATGTATCCTATGGAGGCCTGCTGATGAGACTTCAGGGAGATGCCAATAATCTGCATGGGTTTGAGGTGGATTCCCGAGTTTATCTCATGATGAAGAAATTAGCCTTCTAAATAAGGAGGAAATGACATTGAGATTTGAAATGAACTCTACAATTTGAACCTAGCACAGTCATTGGTAGCATCTTGCTCATCTTTGTATGTTTTTGTATTAAATTAAAATATATTTTTAATGTTTTGGTTTTTTTTTATATGATGCAGGCAGTGGCATAATGTTATTTTTGAGAGTGAATATGTGCTATTCACCTGTACAGTATTTTATTCTGCTAGATAAAAAATGTGCATACATAAAACATTCTATACATAGATTAATATGGTATATAATATGCTGGATATTTCAATTTCTGGGCTACATAGCTTCTTCCATGTATACTGATGTATATATGTACATAGAGTGTCATTTCGAATAAGAAAATAAATCCTTCAATTTGAGGTAATTTAGAGGGAGAATGCAGTGAGGTTGGGGTCCTTCCTGCACCAACATAAACTGTCAAACTTCTGTTCTTATAACCCACTTATGGCAGTTTTATTATTATAGCTACAGATACTATTTGTTATGTGGGAGATATGCTTATTGCTAAAGCAATTATTTGTAACTGAACTACTTTTTAGATAATATCATGTTTGTACAGTGTACAAGAAATCACTGCTTGTGATTTAGTCTTTCCCTCAGTTCCAGTGTATATCCTCTGATCACCTCACCTGCACAGTTGTGGGTACGAAGTGTGTCAAAAATAAAGATTCAATTAATGTGTGCATATTAATCAGGTTCCTTTTTGATAATTAAATAAACTGATCTTCTTTACCAATAATGGGTCTCACTTTGTGAACAGTCATGGATAATGCTGTTTTTTTTTTTTTTATATCTGGAAAATGATCAATTTCTCGTTTCTGAGTTCTTACACTCCTAGTACCTGTTCCAGATCTCCATGTGTTGACTGCATATTGTCAGACATTTTAGGATATTACAACATTGCATGTCAATTAATAATATCTATCAGATGAGAGAGATTCAATTATTAACAAGCTAAAGTTTAAGTCTACCATTATTAATATTACATAAACTATTAAGTATCTTCTGAAAATCTTTTAAAAGAGATGATATTTTCCATGAACTGTTAATGAAAAATGAAGATATAATTGTACTGTTACATGATATATATTTAGATTAAATAAGAGTTACCCTAAAATTACAATTTGGTTTGTCCTACAGAATGTCAGCCTTGTATGATGGGTCCATAGAGCTCATGGACTACAGAGCAAGTTTTATAAATATGGGGTACCTCAGTAATAAAATCTGTTTATTCAGTCATTCAAAGGACTTGTCTTCATTGTAAGTATAACTGCCCCAAGACTTCCAGAATTATCTTACAAGGAATCAAATACTTCAAACAAGCATACTGCCACAAAGAGTAAAGTAATCATCTGACCCTCATTGTTCTGTGCACACTGAACAACAAATTGTAGATAAATACACAATATCATGATCGTACAGCATGGGTATGTCTTAATGTCGTCTTAATCATGCTGCATGTTTTTTTATTTTATTGTTCACATTGCATTAAGATACATATCACAATGAGGTTACGTCATTCACTCTAAAATAGCAGGTAAATAGCTATTACAATAAAAGTCATGTTGCATGTTTAATGCAATGTGTAAAATTTCAAGTGTATACTGCTTCTTGGTGTGATCTAAGATTTCTCCTTGTCATGCTTCTGCATAGTTTATCAGACATTGTATACTGAGAAATGATCTATTAGCAGGTTTTTATATTGTGCCAGCATGTTACATAGCTCTTTACCATTTCAACAATCATAATAAGACTGGGTGGTAACAGACAGACTGGTTAGGTATGAATCCTATTAGTGTATACTGTGATACAACAAATTATGATGAACAAATGTAGGGAAACATTTTTTTTAATGCTTATTAAGAATTACCTTTTTAATTGAAATTCTTTATTGAGATCACACCATAATACAGCAAATATTGAGTACAAAAAAGTTGTCATAAAACTGTATACAATACAAGTGAATAATAATTTAACTCAGTCATGCCAACATTGTACAAGAAAGTTTTATACGATATTATCAATGTATTTGTGTTTTTTTGCAATAATAGGCATTGATCATTAACATTGTAAATATAGATAACCATCAGCTTTACATGAACAATATTTCAAGTTAGTAAAAAAATATTGATGGTGTCCATGCTTAAAAAAATAGTGAAACTTCCTGACAAGTAAGGTACACCAAAGAAAAGTGTTTTGTCTCCAGCTGACTTTTAACATTCCACTTATTTATTATGAAGAGACTAAGGAATAGATTTACTAAGCTGTGCAAATAGAAAAATTGAGATGTTACCCATAGGAACCAATTAGATTCTACCTGACTCTTTCTAGCATGTAATAGGAAAGTAGTTGAAAGCTTGAAGCTGATTGGCTGCTATGGGCAACATTTCATTTTTCCTGTGTGTGTGTGGGCATGGTCATTTTACCTTAATCCAATAGGCGGTCAGTCAGATTGGTAAATGCTTGGTGGAGTGAGGACAGCTAGTAGCAACTGTAGAAAGACATTTGTAATAAATTCTTTGTTTATTTGGTTTGACTGATAGTAAGTAAAATACAGGACAACATTTTACAAACAAAGTTAAATCTGCAGTTAGCTAGAGCCGGCAAGTGTAGATATATGTGGCAACAATATCTATAATGGTCCTTTAGTCAAACACAATAATAAATTTATTACAGATCAAAAGAAGAAAAAGAAGCAGAGGGAGGTGAGGGATTAGTAGTGCTTAACAGTAAGACGGTAACCAGTTGTGGTTAAGACCCACTCCAACGTTCAGACTATGGCAAAGCGCACTTGAGAGATTCAAGATCTTGTATAGTAGCACTGTGGGCTGCATTAGGAGGAAGTACCGGGGTTGTTTGGAAGTCGCCTCGGGGAACCCACTACCAGAGAGTAATCGGGTTTGGTGAAATTCGAGCTACAAGAACCAGGTGTCACAAAATTCTGGGTATCGCCCATCAGAGGTTGAGATAAAGTCATCCATTAGCATGTATTGGTCTATTTTTTGGAACCATTCTTTCATTGTGGGAGGTACTGACGATTTCCATCTAGTGGGAATAACAGCTTTAGCGGCATTATACATATGTTTCAAGAGAGATTTCTTATATACTTTAAAAGGGATGTCTGAAAGGGATAATAGCCAGAACTCGGGGCCCTGGGGGACCGTCAATTGAGATACCTTACACGCTGTCGCCCTCACCTCCCCCCAAAAACTGATAAGGCAGGGGCAGTCCCACCATATGTGCAGATATGTGCCAACATCAGCTTGGCAGCGCCAGCAGGTGTCTGGGTAGGCCGGAAGGAAACGGTGGATCAAGGAGGCCACCCTGTACCATCGGGATAAAGGCTTAAACTGGGTCTTCACTTCGGAGAGGCTAAGAGAGCATTTAGATGTTATTAGAAAGATCTTATCCCAGTCTGTCTCCGAGATTGGGTGAGAAAAATCTCTGTTCCAGGTCTCCACATATCTAATATCTGATATAAAGAGGCCGTCAGCTATTTTATATGTTTATATATTCTGGAGAGTAAGCGTGTTGGTGTTGGTTCCATGGAACAAAGCTCTTCGAACGGTGTCAGTTGACGGAAATGGCTTTGTCTGTGGAAAGAGTAGACCTGGCTGGGGATTTAATTGAAGGGATGAATGTGCTTGCCCGTTGTGCCCTATGTGCCCTGGCGAGCATCCTACTCGGTTTGTTAGCCCACTGGTAGAACTTCGACTTACATCGAAGGAGCGTGTGTTTAGACTGGTGATGGAAAAGGGCCTTTAATTCCTGTCTTGCAATTGTGAGCTCGTGTAGTGTCGAGTCCCCCCCAATCGATTTATGGGTTGTCTCCAACATTTGTATTTTGGCTATAAGGGTAGCGCGTCGGGCTTCACTTTGTTTTTTCAAGTAGGAGCCTAATTGAATACAGCGGTCTCTCAGGACGCATTTATGTGCCTCCCAGAGAGGACGTCTCTTCTCTATCATTCTCTAAGATATAGGCATCGAGGGCTTCTTCTAATACTTTAGCAGTATGAGGGTCATAAATTAGGGCCTCGTTGAAGCGCCATGACCATTCCCTAAATTTTTCACTGTTTACCTCAAGGGTTACTGACACTGGGGCGTGGTAGGACCATGCAATATTGCCTATTGTTTCGTCTATAAAGTGATGGAGTGTGGAGTATGGTAGAAAAATATAATCAATACGTGTGCATGGTACCTGCAGGAGTAGAAGGTTTAATCCCTTCCAGTAGGATGGATAAAGTGCCAGGCATTGACCAACTGAGGTTCGTGGAGATCCCGTCTGATTCCCCGGAGGTCTCTCTGGGAGGAGCATGGTGCACCCGAGGTGGAGTCCATGCGTGGATCGAGAGCCCAGTTCATATCTCCACCCAGGACCAGGGTACCCTCCTTTAATACGTCCACGCGATCTAGTGCCTGAGTAAGGAATTGAAGTTGATTAATATTTGGGGCATAGAGGTTGATAGACCGCATTTCTCCTCTAAGTCAAATGATTGCATCTCTGTCAGTGGGGTTCTTTGTGAGAAAATAATGGCAACCCCTCTGGACTTGCCGCCTGAGTAGCTGCCATAATACACGTTGGGAAAAAATTGGTCGCGTATTTGGGGATGTTTTGTTTTCTAGAAGTGGATCTCCTGAACAAGTGCAACGTCAACTTTTTCAGAGCGGAGATATCTGAGCAGGGTAGACCTTTTTTCAGGTATATTTAAACTCTGCACATTAATGGTTAGGAACTTTAACTGTTCAGGGGGATTAGCCATATAAAATAACTTGTGGTTGATAATTCGTCATGTGGCCGGTTGTGACGTCTGCAAGGTGAGTATAATCATCCGTCCGTCTAAGATTCACTGTCAGCACCAGAGGTACGTGGGTAGGAGAAGGAGGGAAAGAAGCTTTAGTAGCAACAAAAGAAAAGTGAGGAGATGATTGCAAAGTCGCCGTTAACCAGAAGGCGATACTTTGAAACCAAAATTCGTTACCGCCAGGGGTGCAGTAACCAGGCTTAGCGCCCATTACTCAGGTTTCCTAGCGGGTTTTATACACCAGGGTATATGCGGAACCAGCCTCTTGTAACCTATAGGTATATAGTGGATAAATGTACGTAACAATTTAAACAATGCTATGTTTCTAGAAAGTACTACTTAATGAGTAGTGAAACCATCACTTAAGTAAGGGTCAGACTAAAGGATAGGGAAATGCAGGCAAAGGATAACAGAGATAGACAATCCCGAGGTAGTAGGGAAGCTCCAATCTTGTTTTAAAAAATCATGGTATCCATAACCAAAACAGTAAACACGAAGAGAGTAACCTTAGAGAAGAAAGCGCAAGTCCGTGCTCTCAAGTCATATAATTTTACATCTGATAGATACCAGTCCTTTATATAGACAGTTTAACATGGAGCAATATTCATCGTGGTGGGATGGGTCTCTGCCTGGTGCGAGGAAGACGATGACGCCGTCCTGTAGGTTGCTGCCAATCATCCTCCATCCACAAAAGCCAGGAAGGTCGTCTGGGGTGTGCAGGGTCACCGATTTGTTATCTTTCATTGCATGAATGCAGATGGGGAACCCCAACGGAACCGGAGGCCTTTATTTCGAAGGATGTCTGTGAGTGGCTTAAGCATTCGTCTCTGCTGCAGAGTGGACCAGGAGAGTTCCTGGAAGAGATGAATTTCGTCGCCGTAGAATTCCAGATTGTCTTTCCCTCTGGCTTTCTGGAGTATCGCATCTTTTACTTTAAAGTAATGGAGCCGACAAATAACATCCCTGGGCGTGTCAGTCACTAAGCCTCTCGGACGAAGGGCCCTGTGCGCCCTATCAAATTTTATGACATTATTTGGGTCAACGTCAAGCACCTCGTTGAATATTTTTGTGAGGACATCGACCAGGTCCTGGGGAGAGACATCTTCCGAGATACCTCAGACTCTAATATTGTTTCTTCTCCCTCTATTGTCGAGGTCGTCCATGCGGTCTCTCAGATCTCTGATTGTTTGAGCTACCAGGGCGACTGTATGGTGGAGAGAGGAGTGCTGCTCAGCATGTGCCTCCAAGGTATATTCCAGTGTTTCAACTCTGGAAGAAGTTTGGGCTAGATCTTGCTGGACCGTAGCGATTTGCGTGTTATGCGGTGCTCTCACGGCTCGCGGTCCGCTGCCGCAGCCGTCACTGCCGCGTCTCTCCCTCCGGTCCACGCTGCTGCCGACATGCCAATCATGGCATGTAAACAAAGCCACGTGGAATATCCCCATCATGTCTCTGAGGCCCCCCAGTATTCCCCATCATTTGCCTCCAGCCCTCCTCAATATTCCCCATTATGTGCCTCCAGTCCCCCCTCAGTATTCCCCATAACGTTCCTCCAGCTCCCTTCATTATTCCCCATCATATGCCTCCAGCCCCACTTAGTATTCCCCATCATATGTAAATGTAGTTGGAATAGTATCTAATTGTGCTGCTTTTTTGTTGTTGTTTTATTCGACTTTGGCGAATGGTGCATGTAGGCAGCTGTAAGTGGAGGATGAGGCTCCCTCTATATGAGCTCCAATGGTACCCTCTCAAGGGTTTGCGAATAGTGGGATTGGACAGATTACCACCCTGCGCCACAACACATGTGAATATAGACCATAAGACTCAATTACATAAAAAGACTTTATTACAATGAAGTGTTCGGGTCAAAACAATCTGTGGCATAAATAGACAGATACAGTGGGGAGTGGTCCTCCACCCACTGTGTAAGCAGTTTAAGCAAGGGAAATGGCCGGCCACTACAGCAGGGAGTGGACCTCAACCTGCTGTACAGATGTGCCCCAACAATGATAACACAGTGATAATAGACAGCACAATTGTGCCACAAAGGTTAATTATAAATCATATGAAGCAGTGAAATAAAATAAATTGAAATAAATTGAAATGAACGTTCACAGTATTGTGTTATTCAAGGTAAAGGTGGGGAGTGGACCTCAACCCACCTTTGTATACATATGGCAATAGCAATTGCCGGTTTTAGACAGCAGATGGTGATAAAACAGGTCACAATAAATTAGTGTGACAAACAAGGAAAAGGTGGGGAGTGGACCTCAACCCACCTTTAAAGATATACAGGGCAATAGCAATTGCCGATACTTGCCCCGTGTTGGTGGTTCTCCATGAATACGGGCGCCAATTAGGTGGCGGTCTTAGCGGTACTGTCAGTATGGTCCTTCAGAGTGAAAAGACTGATAGATTAGTTGATATACCACTAGTGGCTTAGTCAATGACCGAAGACAAAAGGTGGTGGTGGTGGTGGTGGGGTTTTTGGAGTGGAGCTCCGTTCCCCTAAATACCGCACAGTTGTAAGGATAAATACAGCAGCGGTAGTTACCCCGTGTGTATATTAGTGCATGGGGTCTCTGTTGCAATACTAGTGTATCACGTCAGGGTATAGATGGTAAAACAGCTGTGCTCAAATAAATAACTCTGTTCAGCTCCGTGGGTGCCAAGTATAGGTAGCGAGTATAGGTTATTGTTGCAGCGTAAGGGAACCAAGATGCAGGTCACTGTGTGGTGTGCAAACCCTAATAGGGTGTATTACTCACTTGGTCCCAGGGCGCTGGTGGAGTATGGTAAGGCCGGCCGTTGTGGATACTTTCAGGCGGTGCCTATGTCTGTATGCAGCTTGGTCCTTGCGTGGATCAGCTGTCTGTGGGCTGGGCGTGGTCGTGGCGGTGTGCACACCGCCGCTAAGAGCAGAGAGGTGGTGCGGCTTGCTTCTCCTCCCGGAGTCTGTGCTCGTCAGTATTGTGAATAAGTGGAGATCTCCTTGTACAGGCTTCACCCCTGTGGAAACTCAGAAATTTTATGACAGCAGCTGGGACACCTGTAGCACACTCCAGACACATAAAAGGACTGTTAGAAGCCATACAACTGCCAACACAGGTTGCAGTTATCAAATGCAAAGCACATACATATGAGA
>WWET01003783.1:96873-108025 GCA_011038615.1 Limnodynastes dumerilii | reverse complement strand
CAGAAATTAATAGAAATGCAGCAATTGTGTTCCCCACAGGAAAAAACCGTCTGGAAGGTGAAGGGATGTGAACAGGAGCACACAGGGCTTTGGAAGGATAAACAAGGGAAGAAAGTTAAGTCGTGTCTTATATGCCTAAAGAAAAATGTTGGTAAGTCCATTCCTGTAGAACTATCACACATACCGCCAACAGAGGGTCCTTTCCAGGTTATACAAATTGATTTTATACAGTTACCACCATGTAGGAATTTATAGTACGTTTTGGTATGTGTTGATATGTTCTCTCCCTGGGTAGAAGCTTACCTGGTTGCATCCAACACTGCTGCTTTCACTGCAAAGAAACTGGTCCAAGAATTTGTTTGCAGGTTTGGTATACCAAAAGTGATTGAAAGTGACCAAGGTACTCACTTTACTGGAGAGGTATTTAAGAGCATGTGCCAGCTTATGGGGATCACCAGTAAGTTACATACCCCATATCACCCACAAGCCAGTGGGAAGGTAGAAAGGTTCAATGGCACCATTAAAAACAAACTCAGTAAAGTCACTGCTGAAATAGGTTTAGCCTGGCCAGAGGCACTACCCATCGTCCTTCATAGCATCAAGACTACTCTTAGATCTCCACTAAATTTGTCCCCTTATGAAATATTGTTTGGACGTTAGCCTCATTTAATGGTAGACCCCCAGGAAGAATTGAAATGCAATAATGATGTGACTGTCTGTTATTTCATACAGATGAGCAAGCAGCTTAAGAAACAACAGAAATGTATTAAGTTGATAGCGCCAGACATGCCGCAGAATAATTGTCATGATATTGAACCTGGTGAGTTTGTGATGATTAGGAATTTCTTACGTTTTGGTTGTCTGATTGACAGGTGGGAAGGAACGTACCAAGTGCTACTTACTAGCACCACCTCCCTAAAGGTTGCTGAAAGGAATACTTGGGTCCATTCGTCACATTGTAAAAGAGCTGTCAGTCCTGAGGAGGTCCGAGACGAGGAGGAAGTTGTGACGATCTCCCCTAATCTCGAGTGCTTATTCCAGGAAGACGAAGTCGAGACTGACCAATCCAAGCGGACAAATTACTATCATCCTACCAAAGATGGGGTCCATATTGTTTTTCTTAACTCTATTGTTCCTTTCTAGTACATTCGGTTCCAGAGATGGTGAAAGGTTGGCAGATATCAGGTCTGGTATTGAAGCAAATGATGGGTACCAATCAGACGGTAGTATGGAATCATGGGCTATGCCTAACATTATATGTTCCAAATATGAGAAACGCTCCAACTCTGAGGAGAAAGATCAATGTGCAGGGTTGTGACAACCCTGAGGAATATTGCATTTGTAAGACTTGTGCCCCGGTGTTGGAAGAGAATTGTGTACAATTGTGTCAAACCAAATATAACCCTTTGTTTGACGGACGCCCCTTAGATCATTACCACACTTTAGTGGGAAAGGTCTTAAACCATAGTGAATGTTGGGTATGTTCCCATGTACCTCAGAGGGAAGACAATTTAGGTCTGATTCCAGTCCCTTTAAATAACTCTGAGCTACTTCATCTATGGGGTGGGAGGCCACTAACCGAAAAATTCAATGCTTACAGATCCCCCAGTCTTAGACTTAGGCAATATTCCACAGACAAATCCCTAATGTGTATTAATTTTACAAGCCAAATTAGGTTAGGTTACTGGGAAACCGTATGGCATAATCATACAATGGTTTCCAAAAACTAGGTTTCTGGATCAACAAAACAAAAATAGCTGTGGGAAATGTCCATCCCGAGTATTGTAGAAATATAGTAACTGTAAAACCCAAATGAAGGCACTGGGTAAAGGGAGTTTTGTGGGAGAATGATGTCAAGTTTTGCTACATCATAATTTCCCCTTTATTCTCCCGGATGATGTATACTATATTTGTGGAAGAAGAGCCTAGTGGCTGGCCCCAAATTCCCAAGGGTTATGTTTTTTAGGTAGGATAGTACCTGAAATACTGACTCTATCACATAAGGCTATGCTTAACGTACATAGATCTAGTCCCCCTCCTTATGTGCATGTTCCTTACGAACACAGATATAAGAGAAGTGTGCCACACCATGGTAAACCTGTGGCCACAAATTTGATAAATGAGTCAACTGGGTTTCAATTTTTAGTAGCCTTAGATTTCACAAGGACTGCTAGAGGTACCCTTAATTATAAATGCATCCACGCCTTAGCAAATTTAATTGATAACATTACTGATATGTATGATGATACTTTTCGGTATACTGGTTTAGAATTGCAGGCCTATAAAAAGGAGTTGACACAGCATAGAATGGTTTTAAATTACTTGACAGCTGTCACCGGAGGTTATTGTGTCACTCTAGCCACCCAGTTTGGAGTTAAGTGCTGTACCTATATCACTAATAATACTGAGGACCCTCATGAAGTAATAGACCGGAAAATGGATGAAATCCTTCAATTGAAATTGAAATACACACATTAATAAACACACTTTTACACAGGACTTGTTCATATTTAATGTATAAATGCGTTCCTATTTAATAAAACTGTGCTTTATCTCTGCAGATGGAATAATCGAGGAATAACCGTAGAACAGCGAATTAATGCAATATTTATATCATGTTTATAGTCTCAGGGTAGATAAAATCATAACCCATGTTGTTAGCTTAGTCGCTAAGAGACCGCATGTTGCGGAAGTAGGTTATGCGCATTGCTAGGTTAGAGTAAGAAATGTGAATGAATGTATGATATGCTGATGACCATCCGGGAGAAGAACAATGGAAGACCCCAGGACCAATGAGGAGCTAGGGACTGAAGAAGGATCGAGATTTCTCCAATCAGCGGACTTTTGGCGAACCCTTTCATTGTGGGACATAAAAGGACATTTTTATGGACACTGGTTCTCACTCTCCCTGAGAAGGCTTCTGGATTGAACGTCTTGCCTGCTAGCTGGTCGCACTGCTGTTGTATCGTTTGAAGCTATACCTTGCTGTTAACTTTTTCCCTGCTGAGTAAAACACGCTTTTGTGGGTTGGATGGCATCTTCGTCTCTGTTGTGATTTTGGGTAACTATTGCGTATAATTGCATACTGACGCACATGGTACTTTTGGGGTACACGGACTCAACACTATAGAAACCCAGGAAATTCCTGGCTCTGACAATTTCACATCACCCATGAATTTCCCGGGTTTTAGTGGATTTAAATGCAGCAGGGCATGCTGATGCTTGGAGAACCACCAACATACCCTGTCATTCTGTGCCAAACACAATATAGTAATGCTCTCCCTAGATACCTGTACATAATAAAAGATAGGGCCAGCCCTTAACATTAAAAAAAATATTCTAGACTTTATCTAAATAAAATACATTAAATACATAAAAAACATTAAATAAATGAAATACATTAAAATTATTATTAAAAAGTAATACTTACCAGATTGAATGGTCTTGTAAGCTTTTAATCTTGAGAGAGTTAAAAAAAACAAAAACCTCTTGCAGAGCGATGCAACTCATGACATCCCGGTGCTAATGACAGTTCTACCGTCATTGGGTCCTATTTATACCCTTGGCCAGCGTGGGAACATTTTATGTTGAGGGCCAGCCCTATCTTTTATTATGTATCTAGGGGGGGCATAGGTTGACAGGGCATGTTGGTTCTGGTGGCTCATTCTTGGGCATGCTGGTGACTAGGGGTCATGGTTTTACAAGTCCCAAGAGGGACTAAAGTTTGGATGTCTGATATAAATAGATTTGAATAAAAGTGTTAACATTGGTGTAGATCAGGGGTGGGGAACCTTTTTTCTGCCAAGGGCCATTTGGATATTTATAAAATCATTCGAGGGCCATACAAAATTATCAACTTAAAATTAGTCCCAGTATCCCCCATTATGTCTCTCCAACCCCCCCAGTATCCAATATCCCCAACATGTCATCAATCAGTCCCCTGAGTATCCACATCATGTGCCTCCACCCTCCCAGTATAAATCATCATGTCTCCAGGCCCTTAGTATCCACCATCATGTCACTAACCAACCCAGTATCCCCATCATGTCATCAGCCTCCAGTATCCACATTATGGGCCATATTCAGAGATCTGTTTCCAAATCGAGCCATCCACTTTCCTTCAATTAAATGGCTCGTAGACTTACACCTCCATAGACCACTTGTATCTTTCCGTGTGCAGTTGGGTACGTATGTGTTCTCCGTACATGCAATTCATGATAGCCGTGCCCACATTCCTTCCTTAAAATACCTCCCCCGCCCATTTTTAACGTGTGCGTATTTTTCCATGGGAGATCCGTGCGTATGTACGTGCAATTTAAAGGACCGTGCCTACTGAACTTACGAGCGTATAATCAACGTAGATTGCGTACCAAAAGTTACTATGCATGCGCAGTTTGTCCATTCGCAAAAATACGCACGCATCTAGCCGTGAAAATGGATCTCTGAATACGGTAAAATGTGTCTGGTTTCCCTCAGCTGTCAGCTAATTAAGTTTCTCTTGCCTGAAGTTGCTGCTGATTGGTGGGTGTCACTTTAAATAGCCTGAGCCCGGGAAGCCTCGATGTTGGCTATAGCATCTGGTGTTCCTGGATTTCTGCCTGCGTTCTGATCATGTGTTCTCCTCGTGCTTTTGCCTTGGATTTTGTTTTGTATTTGCCCTCTGTTTTCCATTCTGTTACCCTTGCCTGCCTCTGTCTCGTTGTCTGCCCTCTCTGTGGGTCTCAATGTGGGAGCTGGGCATCGGCTACAAGCTGCATATCGCGTCACCACCGCAGTGCACCGGTGGACCCGGTTTTGACCCTTAAAGTCGTAATGTATTTCTACTAATTTTAGCACTTTATTTCCCAGTATCCTCATTATCTCATCAGCCCCCCAGTATCCAGATCATGTGCCCCCAACCCCCCTGTATAAACCATCATGCCCCTTGTAATGTCCAGCCACTATGTTTGCCCCTTTTAATGTCCAGTTTCCATGTTTGCCCCTTTTAATGTCCAGTCTCCATGTTTGCCCCTTTTATTGTCCAGCCTCCATGTCTGCCCCTTATATCCAATCTCCATGTCTGGCACTTATGTTCAGCCTCCATGTCTGCCCCTTTAAATGTCCAGCCTCCATGTCTGTCCCTTTAAATGTCCAGCATCTATTGTCTGCCCCTTTAAATGTCCAGTCTACATGTTTGCCCCTTTAAATGTCCAGCCTCCATTGTCTGTCCCTATAAATGTCCAGCCTCCATTTTTTGCCCCTTATGTCCAGCCTCCATGTCTGCCCCTCATGTCCAGCCTCCATGGTATGCCCATTTAAATGTCCAACCTCCATGGTCTGCCCCTTGAAATGTCCAGCCTCCATGGTCTGCCCCTTTAAATGACCAGCCTCCATGGTCTGACCCTTATGTCCAGCTACCATTGTCTGCCCCTTATGCCCAGCCTCATTGTCTGCCCCTTATTTCCAGCCTCCATTGTCTGCCCCTTATTTCCAGCCTGTTGCTTACCTTTGATGATTTCTCCCTTCCTCCGCGGCGCGTCCACTCTCTGGCGCTCTGTCTGCTGGTCTGCAGTCACGTGGTGCGGTACTGGTAATACAGGGCTCCTACAGGACCAAATTTGTTTGTAGAATGGCAGTGACCGGATAGTTTTGGTCACTGCCATTCACAGTAACAGGTTTGGTCCTACAGGGCTCCCGTAGGAGCTTTGTATTACCTGTACTTGCAGTGTAAAGCCTGGCCACATATACCGCGGCACAGGCTTTACAAAAAAACACAACTTTGTCCTGAGAGTCTGATCTCTCGGGATGAGTTGTGAGTCGGGCCGGGCCATAGGATGGCTATAAATGAAAGGTAATAATAATAATCAGATCCTGGCTATCATTCCACAAGGTATGCCTCGTGTTGTAAGGTTGAGTTATGGGGGAATGTGTGTTCAAATTATTGCGTATTAGGAATATTAGCCATTTTTGGTGACTTTTTCCCTTTCATGTGGCCTATAAAACAGAAGGCTATAGACAAGATGTACCGCTTGTTGTGGGATGTATAGGGGAATGCATGTGGAAAGGATTGAGATACATGTGTAGTGGGTTACAGTGAGGAGTGAGGACCAGCTTCACAGTTGCGAATGCAGATAAGTAGGTGCGGAGACACGTGTCTGCACCTAAGTTTTTTCTCTCTCCCCTGTTTTCCCGTTCTAAAAGGCGCTTAAGACCACACGTAGTTAAACTACGGACTGGATCCAGACATTCACATATGTACGGTGTCTGTCAGTCCGCACGAGAGAGGCAGCCTTAAGTCACACTTGCGGATCAGCGGTCCATCCGATTGCTGATCCACTTGTAATTGGGTGGTGACACCCACATTGTTCACTTTACATGCTTCCCCTTAGCGGGCAGAGGGGAAACACAGCCACTTTGTTCTTAAGTGCCTTAGTTTCGTATGATGGCTGTTACATCTGGAGGGTGCATGCGCCCTCCAATCCATTCTGCCCTCTTATGCACCTTGCATGTGTAAGTGGGCTATTGTTATGATGTCTGGATCCGGTCTTACGTTTTTAAATGCTAGGTAGCTTGTGTAGTCAGTATGACTATGCTTGCCCCAAAGTAAAAATCTTAAATATATGCACCTGAAAAGGATCAGCTTCTTAGGTGTGGATCTGGTCTTGAGGTTGTGGGTTTAGGCAGACCCTCCTACATGACCCCTTCCATTAGTCACACAATACACCGCTCCTGAGCTTCTTCTTCTTACTGTCACTCACTTGGTTTTATGAATTAACTGATTTCTGAAAAACATTTCCCTCTAACAAAAAATAGTTACCATAGTAACTGACAGCTGGAAGCCCTGGAGCAGAGTATTTAGGACCTAATGTTGGGGTGTCTGGGCTTAGGGGATCTATCAGAACAGAATTGTCTTGTAAACAGCATCCATTTTTATTGAGGTGATAAATGGATTAGCAGGAGATAGAACACTGTATAAACATTCTCATTGTGAAGTTCTTGTTCATTTAATCGAATAACTTTCCATCCTTTAATATTTGTATGGTTCTTTAGTGTAAGAATACAAGTGCACGGGATAGAGACAATAAAAGGGCGTGGAAAGACAACTGCTGCGTTTCTGTCACTAACTGCAAGGTGTAAGCACTCCATGTAATGTCCAATGACTAAATAGACCATGGCTGCCGCTAGTAGACTACATTTCCCGTCATCCACTGCGTCGAGGGCGGAAGGACCGGAATAGGGGAAGTGGGCAGCCGGCTGGCGGTTACTGTGATTATACACGGGGTGAGGGAGGGGATTATGGAGGTGTCCGAAACTATGGTAACAGTGAGACGCCTCCAAGGGAACGGGCCAAGGAACATGGTGGAAATGGATGTATGACACTGCTGTTCTGACCCCTCAGAAGGACCGGGCGCCTGGCTGCTGCTGTAACATGGTGCGGAAATTATATATGTATATCTATATATCAGATGTGACCATTATAGAGATGGCTACTTATACTGATATCCTGTACTATGCACATGCACTGTTTTTCCATGCTGATGGAGTACTTTATTCTTATTTATATCAATACCATTTAAAACCACTTCCATTTATTTTGATATTCTAGGCTTCCAAAAGTACAAAAGGATTAAGAGGTCAGTGGTTCCATTTCCCTGTCACCTGCCTGTACTTACACTCTCCCTGTCCCAAACCCTCCAACATGACCCATTCCATTAGGTACAATGTAATCCGATCCTAAGCTTTTCAACTGTCACTCACCTGGTTTTAATGGTTTAACTGATATTAAAAAAAAAATCAAAAACATTTGCTTCTTCAACAAAGGTGGTTGCCATAGTAATTGACAGCTGGAAACTGAGTAGCATAGTATTTTGTACCTAATGGAATGGGTTATGTTGGATGGTATGCTCTCCCTCAGTTACTCTTCAATGGTAAAAGGTTTCCCCACATTCTATCTTTAGATTCCATTGATGATGTCCTTGGGGATCTCCTTGGTGATGATGGTGAGTTATCTATAATTTGTTACTTTCAGAAGATGCCAAAAAGATCATTGTTTTTGTTTGTAATTTGTACTATTTGTGAACTGGCTCTGGGTATTCTGGGATGTGTAGTTCACAACAGTTAGAGAGCCACAGGCTTACCTATGAGTACATGTAATCAGGGTTTCCTTAATAGAGTTGAGATTCTGCATTTTCTTTAGGGCACTTATCCAGTATCATAATACTTATATAACCACAACACTTACATAATTACCCAGTAGAAGTAATCAATTATATTTACGGTAATTAAAAGTAATTATACCGACTGCTCATGCTGCCAAGTGTTTGATACTTGATGTCACTAGCTGGTAGTTTTTAACATAATCACAATAGATTACTATAAACATATCTCGTAATAATTCTAATTATTTTATATTATTCGTATGAGGAATGCTGCCTTTAATGTTGTTATATTGACTCTATCGTCTCCTCTTTACAGATCCCTCTCCATCCAAACCACGCAAGTCGTCATCCCTGGCCGCTGCTCCCTCCAGCAAACCCCGAGCTATCACATCCAAGAAGTGAGATATTGTGGATTATAGTTTTACTTCCTGTTAAAAGTCTATCTATATGTAATAGCTGTGCGAGTATTAATATTCTTTTTGTTTTGTTTTGTTACATCAGGTCACCACTTGATGATGACTTCTTCAGTCAGCTTGCAAAAGAAGCAGCAGAGGTGATATTTGTAGCTGTAAATGAAAGCGAGTGTCAGAGATAACCTATATTAAAGTAACACCACTATGCATCAACATAAGTCTCGCAGTGGGCCGTATCCAGAACTACGCCCAGTGTCTCAATATACTTGGATTTTGTGTATTGACCATTTCTTTTTGGTGCAATGTTATGCTCAAGCATGCATCTGTCTGGCTATTGTCCACTTGTATATCTCACTGTGTATTGTGGACCTCTGTCTATTTTGCTTTGCTATTTACAAATGCCAGTATCTCATGTTCTATTGTGTATAACTTACTTTGGACTTCAGAACAACGCTTGTTGATCATTAATGTGGATGTCCAGAACACTGGGCTACTCATCGCAACGCAGGACGTACGGATGTTGTTTCCGTGCCTCCAGTAGTTCTGTAAGTGGAGCGTGCCAAACATCTGTGCATACGCGTGGTGACCTGGCAAATCGTATGGACTGGTTTTATCCCTTGCGGATCATTATCTTGTCCACGCGTTTAACCTTATGTGCGGACAAGAAAACTTAGTGCAGAGCAAAACTCATATAACACTGGTGTGTAGTGGTCTTGACTGGAGCACTACCCCACTCCCCTCCCTGTGTGTGTCTAAGGCGGCCTTGAACCTATTGGAAGATCCACAAATCCAATAAGGGAGAAAGTAAATAGAAAAGTTATCCTTGTAGGGATGAGGCTTCTGGCGCTCTCTAGTTTGACGTATTCCCCAAATATATGTCACAATTGAGAATTTAACAATATAAAGATAAATTGATACTGTGTATCACTCCTATAGAAAGATAAATGTTCCACAATAACTGGGTATGATTATTGCATAGTGATGCGCTGAATCAATGTCCAGCTATTATCTCTCAAAAATGTTCTACAACATGTAAATAGTTATTATGCGATTATATGCTGGATCTAAGTCCAGATCATGTACGCTCACTCTTCTGATGTCTCTGGATGTTCAAGTCTTGTTGTCCTCCGTGTGCGTCCCGCAGTCTGCACGTGTGTTTCAGCCTCCTTCGGTGCTCTCTGCAATACAGCCTGTAGCTGGATGGTCCGGACTCTTTACCGCTTTCCTCCTGTTCCTTTTAACCCTTTCGTTGATACCGCCGTTGTTTCACCGTGCCTCGGCTCAGGGATTGCTGGTGATACTGACTCAGGGATGGAGATAAAAGGAAAGCCAAGAAGTGCTGATATGGTGCAGTATTTATTTAGCAGATGGCCAAAGTTAAAAGCAAAACATAATCACAAAGGCTGCGGACATATAGTACACGTCCAAGCTGCGCTTTTTTACAAAACAATGTAGCAAAGTCTGGTGGTTTCAAGTCAGTGCGCTGTAAATGATAAACCAACGCGTTTCATCGGTATATTCCGACTTCCTCAGGAAACGCATTGGTTTATCATGGAGTCAATATCACCAGCAATCCCTGAGCCGAGGCGCGGTGAAACAACGGCGGTATCGACGAAAGGGTTAAAAGGAATAGGAGGAAAGCAGTAAAGAGTCCGGACCATCCAGCTACAGGCTGTATTGCAGAGAGCACCGAAGGAGGCTGAAACACACGTGCAGACTGCGGGACGCACACGGAGGACAACAAGACTTGAACATCCAGAGACATCAGAAGAGTGAGCGTACATGATCTGGACTTATGATCGCATAATAACTATTTACATGTTGTGGAACATTTTTGAGTGATAATAGTTGGACATTGATTTAGCGCATCACTATGCAATAATCATACCCAGTTATTGTGGAACATTTTTGCGGGACATCTATCTTTCTATATGAGGACAGTGATACACAGTATCTTTTTATCTATATATTGTTTCAATTCTCAATTGTGACATATATTTGGGGAATACAAGGATACTTTTCTAAGAAAACGTAGTGTACTGGACACGTGAGTGGGGGAACTCGCATATGGAACCCCTCTGTATGATTGTGCTCTGCTACTAAGTCTGGATACAGCCCTTGTCCCCATCTAGACCTATATAAGCAATGTTTTATCGTCTCACTTGTCCTGTTAAGCTACTGAAGTAATGTCACTTTAGAAGTCACCATGGCAATAAAACGCTTCCAGGTTGTCTAGTTTTAAAAAGTAAAAAAAAAAAATATTCGTACATCTCATAAAATAAATAATTTCTTTCATGTACAGGAATCAGATGTCTCAGATGCTGATGCACAGGCTTTGCTTGATAGCATGAAGGTAATTAGAGTAACTTCTATCGGCTATAAATAATAATAAGACCACTCTATTTATTCTTCAGAGTTAAGCATTTATTAAATATTATAGTTCGTATTTTGTCAGCGTTAAAGTTACACCTGGGCTAAACCATGTTGATTGCAGGGGAGTCATATTTCATCTGTTGCAAACAGCACTAGTGTTGAGAGGTGATATTTCCCAGCCTAAGTTTAAATAACAGTGTGATAGTAAAGCTGGTCAGTATCTGTGTG
>WWET01003783.1:43063-53467 GCA_011038615.1 Limnodynastes dumerilii | reverse complement strand
ATATATATATATACATGTGGGGTATACAGACTTGCTGTGAGGGGGTAAGAGGGGGTCTGGGCCGTTTGGAGCCATGTTGGGTACCCGGGGACGGAGAATGCAGGGGTAAAAGACCGGACACAAAAAAGACCTCCTGGCGGCTCCAGGAGGAAACTCCGACCAGCACAGCCTGACCGGACGGTTGTTATAGCGACCGAGACCCTATTGGTCAGTTGCGCACCACATTACTCCTTATGGTTGATGGTCGCTTAAAAGGAGTCCATAAAGTACACAAGTACCCAAAGATCAGATTGTTTCACTGTTTGAACTTCTGAACGAGTCAACACATAGCCACACCCCTCGCTTTGACGGACTTTTGTTCTCGTTCCCTACCTTAAGTTTTCTGACTTGTGCAAACATAAAATTGCGGCGGTTTCGGAAGTCTGGACTGGTATGCAGTCCAGAGGCATTTTAAGAAGTGAGGGGGCTCATGTAGACGGCTCATACACCTACTTGGTGAATGAGCCGTCCACATCAGAGCAGTTGTTGAAAATGCTCCCAGTAGGAAACTAGGCATGCACATCTATGCGCATGCACATCTTAGCCATCGGAAAACTTCCCCTTTGCGGAGTTCCTACATTTCTAGGAAAGATTTTCACTCCGGTTACTATCTCAATTGCTCATATTTGTCGTGGCCTAAATGGGTCATTCTCAACAGCATTGCATTTGTGAGTTAGAATAGGAACTTCCCTAATTATCTGTGTATTGTCCTTTCTGAAATCTAAAAACAAATGTGGAGCTTGCAAAAAAGTTTCATGTGACAGTTTACATCATTTCTATATTCTTTACGTCCTCCTCTGTATTACAGGAGAAACTCTCTAAAAATCTGCTTGTCACTGAGCAGCAAAGGAGGTGCACAGAGGAAGGGATGGAGGAATGGGACAGGAAATCGCACAGCATTCAGGTATAAGGATGTTCGCTTGATGTAACTGTCCAATACAATCTTTAGCTTCATTTCTATAACTGTAAGACGATAGGACCTGATTCACAAATACGCGTGTAATAAGTACGCAAATATACGCACGTACGTTGCAAGGCAACACAGATGATACTCCCCTTGCCCGGACGGGTTTTTGGTGACTTACGACTCCATAGGGCAACCTTAACTCTAGGTGTGCATTAAGTTGCTTACGTACGTGCATACATTACTAACCGCACCCTTAAAAGCCCACTAAAATGCTTTCCCCGGCCACTTTCACGTGACATCAAACGTACGAACAACCACGCCCCTCCGTACGTATGTCACTAAGGGCCTGATCCAGAGCTACGATGTTACACTGAGCGCTGTAGCGCTCAGCGTAACATCGCTGTTCTGGCCCGACACTCCCCCTTGTAGGAGCGTATTAACTCTCCCTTACGCCGGGTATGGCCCCTTCCTTACACCGGCTGAAGGCTACCCTAACTTCGCCCGGCGTAAGGAAGGTACCATACGCTCGCACAGGAGCGTATGGCCTCTTAGCACGCCCCCCCTCCCTCATTTACTTACCTCCCCCCGCCCACCAGGAGTAACGTGAGCGTAGGGACGCTGGAGAACGTCCCCTCCAGCGTCCCTACGGCGCTACTATGGACCGGATTCACAGATACGATTTTGATATGTTTTGCCTGCGTATCTTTAGGATCGGAATAACTGCGCATGCGTAGTAACTTTTCCAAACAAGTTATGTAGGACTTATGGTGGGCACACACTACACTTTTGAACGATTTTTTAAATGACATGCACTCATGATTTTTATAACGATTGAACTGTACACACAACGATACATCAGATTTCAGCATTATCGTTTGTAAAAACCGTTTAAAACGATTGTTTGATGCATACACAGCAGTGCTCGAAGTGGGCCGGTATACGGCGGTATGGCATCCCGCCACTTCTATGAGTCAGCTCTGAGTAAGAATACAGCTGCTCATAGATTCTAGTGCGGGCTCACAGAAGTGATGGTATACCATACCACCGTATGGCATACTCACTCACTTTTCCTGTGCGCACTGCCGCTGGGAGCTTTACTTTTAACAGAGCTGGCTGTGCTATGCGCAGCCGCAGCTCTGCTCAGACGACGCAAGCGTGACCTAAGGTCACGCGGCATCATTAGACTGCAGAGCGGGCACCGAGGAGGAGAGAGCCGGAAGACACAGGACAGGTAAGTGCATTACGCATGTATTTTATGACTATTGCAAATAATATAATTTGTAACAATGGGGTAGATCCAGAACTACGTGTGCTGTACGTGTATTAGCGTAGCGTATTTTCGTATACGTAAATTCGCTACTCTAACCTCGGCACACCCCTTGCACGGACGTATTTTGTGAAAATACGCTACCCAAACCCTACCTTAACTTTTCCTAACGTAACAGCATACGTCCGCTAACGGGCGTACTGACTACGTGAACGTACGCAGCTTAGCACGCCCATACTGTACACTTTAAATACCACCCCCCGCCTACTTCACGTAAAACGCACGTATTGGTCACTAACGTAAATTTGGAACGCCCACACGTAAGTATTTACGTTTGCAATACGTGAATTTCCCTTACGTTCGAAAATACGCTACGTGAATGTGCGTATTTTCTGCGGTGCGCATGCACAGTGCGTACAAATCTGTGAAATTAAGTCGACCGCCACACGTAAATTCGCGGAAATGCGTAGTTCTGGATCTGCCCCAATGTCATAGAGGGACAGAACTACTGATCTACTGATGGGGAAATGACCATTCCCTGGTCTATTTTGTAAAGTGGCAGGATGCAAAACTGCATTGAAAGACCTTCATTGCACAATGTCATTAAGGATGCGGTGGGCACAAAGTACATTTTTCTTTGCAGCTGGGCCATCCACACTCTTGTTTGGTCACTGATGTCATTAGAAGGTAGATGGGGAGTGGGAAGCTGGACATGAAAGGAGCAATAATTTTGGCTGGCAACAGAAGGAGGGACATTAAGGCTTGGTGGACACAAATAAAGTGGGGGGAAATAAGGCTGGCTGGACACAGGAGGGACATTAAGGCTTGGGGGACAAAAATAAAGTGAGGGGCAATAAGGCTGGCTGGACACAGGAGGGGCATTAAGGCTGGGTGGACACTCATAAAGAGGGGGCTATAAGACTGACTGGGCACACAGACGGAGAAATAAGACTGGGTAACTTGACAAGGTGTATGGAGTCGGCCGCTGATTACCCTGACCTCCCCTCTTGAGTCTCTGAGGCCTGGATAGCAGTATCCTGGGGACCAGTTATAGTGGCATCTAATCGGCGGGGCCCTGCGATTTCCAGCTGCAACCCTACTATTTATTTCTTTCACAGGAAAGGGCGGAAGTGAGAGCAGCGAGGCCCGTGTCCTTAGCCTGCTGCTGCTTTACTGTGAACAGTTCCAGACGGCGCCATACACATGGCCCTGACTCCCCAGGTCATAAGCCTGGCTGCAGGGTCTGAGGAGGAAGGGGGCCCTTTGACGTTCCCTCTGCTTGATACTCTGGCTGAGTGTCTGAGGGCTCTGAGTACAAGCAGTCGCAGTGCATCGCCTAGGCTGAATCAGCCTGACAGGAACCATCAATACACTGCAGCAATCTCCAGGGACTATCTAGAAGGGACACATTTGCTGCAGGTATTCATATGGATATCCTGATAGCCCCACTTACCGTCTATATAGACTGAGTCTCTTTCTGGTACCTGCAGCTGTCTATTACTGCTCACATTGCCCCCCAGAGTACTGGAAAAGATCACCATTCAGTTGGGTTGCCGTTACTCTTCGCAGTACGCAGTACTCTTCTATTAAAGCAGTCTACAGGGTACCTGGTGGGAATTAGGGGACACAAGCTCCTCTCAGGCGGTGCTTGCTCTCAACGACATCACATAAATACAAAATACAGGAAGACACGCGTGTTCCCGCGCTCCCTCCACCCCACCCCCCTCCTGTCCTCTAGTTTAATGACTATGCCATACTAAAGATGACAACATGCAGTTAAGTGGGGGTGCGTGATTCCATTGATTACTACCATTCAACTTTCTGGCAACCAAAGTCTCATCGGCTGTATCAAGTTGTATCATGGGGAAAGATAGGAAAAACTCTCAGCGTAGGGATGCTGCCACTCCTAGGAAACTATCTTCTGAACCTGACCTTCGCATCTTTCTAAAAGCGCCAATCAGCCCTTCCATCTCAGATCCCTCTCCGCCACCTTCTGAAGAAATGGAGGAGCCTGTGCAGGCTACAATACAGTTATCTAGCACCTTTGATCAACTGAGGCTGGAAATAGGGGAGATTCTTACATGTCAGGTCACTCTCGTCTAAACAAGACATTCAGAATGTTGAGCAGCGTCTTCGAGAATCCATTAAACAAGAGGTGACCATTATCCAATCGTAAATCTCCCACTTGGCTAACAGAATTACCTCTCTAGAGTCAGATAAAGAATCCTCAGATGGCCTACTCTCCAGTGTGCGGGATGTGGTGACTCAACACACAGCGGGCCTGCAGTCTCTACAACTAAGAATGGATGATCTTGACAATAGGGGCCGCAGAAATAACATCTGAGTAAGAGGCCTTCCAGAGGACATCCCTCCAACAAGCTTAGAGAGTGCGCTCAACAAAATATTTGGGGAAATCCTAGGCCTGGACCCCAGCGATCTGATTGTGATTGATAGAGCACATAGGGCCCTGAGAAACTCTATTTCAATATATCGGACTCAGTCAACAAATAGAGATTCGGTTTAGTCTATTTGGTGTGGACACCATAATTGTCTCTAAGAGCCGATTGGAGACCTTGGACTGAAGTGGTGAACTTTTGGTGATGTAATGGGCTCATTACCTCTTGGCCTTAGGTTATGATAATTAACCCAGTTCATGGTCCTCATAACTAACTATTGATTAAGTTATACCCGATAAATGTCCCTGACTCAATTCCTAAATAGCATGTACTTCCATTACTAGTTTAGAGACAGCATTCCTTTAGACTGTAATCTTGATTGTGTATCTAAGATGTAACTTTTAGACATTCCTGTCCAAGGTTCATTAGTCAGGGTATATTGTCTATAGGGTAGTCGCAGACTGGACTCTCTCCTATGTTTTATGGTTACATCCTTGGTGATAGCCAATAGTAGTTTCATGTTCCATGTAAAATTGTCAGAGTGTTGTATTGTTTTCTATGTAATCATTCGCTTAGGGTTAATATCTTCCCTGATCCTTGTTTGGTGGTGTTGATGGAACACGTATCCCCCCACGAACCTCCACACTTTGGGCTGTATGCAGAGCTCCGGCCACATTGCACATGCGGTTGGAGTTTTCCGATATGTTCTACTGCGCATGCGAAGTAATTTTGTAACGTAATCTACGTTACTTGTTGCAACACATGCGTATGCTCTGCATACGGCCCTTTGTCCCTTATGGATGAAGTGGCTGGCTGGTCCTTCACCCTTCACCCTTCTCTGGGTGGGGCGACCTTAGTAGTCGCCTTACACCCAGCGGTGGAGTGTTTACACTGCACTATTATATTGGTATTATAGTACTAATTCATTGTTTGATATGCTTCTTATTTACCCCTTGTTCTACCCTTTTCTTTCTCCTTTTCTCCCCTTTTTTCCTATGAGATGCACTTGGATACAATCCCACAGTCCGCCCCCCAGGGGTTACATGGTTCATAGATTTACATGGGCTCCACTGTTTGCCGGTCTTTATAGCTAATAAACTACATGTTGTTTCTTTTATTGTGAAAGGCCTTAATATCCCTGAAAAAAGGTCTACACTTCTCCGATTTCTTCGTACTCAAAAAGTAGATATTGCCCTCCTTCAGGAGACACATTTTAAGGATCAAGAAAATACACCTCGTATCACTAATCCTTGGTTCCCTACAGGGTTTTATAGTAATAACCCAGAGGGGAAGTCGCTAGGTGTAGAAATTTTGGTTTCTAAACGCATTCCTCAAGCAAATATCTCGGTCCACAATTTAGTAACAGGTAGAGCCCTCTTGGTTAAGGTTACCATCCTAGAGCAGACCTACTCATTCCGCTCTGTTTATTCCCCTAACCAGAACCAGCCCCAGTTTCCTGAAGGAGTACTGGGCCAATTGGCTGATCTACAGAAAGGCATCACGGTGCTTGGAGGTGACTTAATTTGTTCCATGATTCCACGGGAGGACACTTCTGGTGGTCCTACCCGTACAGATTACTCAGGCGATTATGTAAGGCATTGTTTACCTCCCAGCTGGTCGACGCTTGGAGACTTCTGCATCCAATTGACAGGGATTATACCTTTTTTTCACAGCCTCACAATATGTACTGACGTATAGATTACATCTTCATAGAGCAGAGACACCTGCACTGCATTGGAGAGGCACGAATAGGACAAATAACATTTTCAGTTTATACCCCGGTACACATCACACCTCCCCCGTACCAGCCTTTAAACCCTGATCTTGGCGCCTTAATGAGGGCCTTTTAGGGGAGGACAAGCAATTGAGTGTTATACAACATTCAACTGCACCCCTGACATGTCCGAAATTTCAATATGGGAAGCACACAAGTGTGTGATTAGAGGAACATTTATTGAATTAGGGTCCTTTTACAAAAAAAAAAATAGGGAAACTCAAAAACTACAGCTTCTTGAAAAAATAGTTAAGCTTGAATCCTGTCATAAGTCCTCACTAGATGGGGAGACTTTAACAGAATTGATTAAAGCCCGGCAGGACTTAAACCTTCTAAAAGCTAAATTTCTCACCCGTAAATGTTGCAGCAAATATTTTTAATGGGGAAACAAGCCAGGGAAATTGCTAGCTAAGGCTGTACGGCAACAAGACGCCGTGTCTTATGTTCAGTCAAATTAAAACTGGAGATGGGAGGTTAGTGCGTCTAATTGAAGAGATAGCCAAAGCCTTTAGTGACTATTATGCTTCCTTATATGATCTTCGGCCAAACGAATCCTCACAACAGGTAGGGATTCGAAAAATGAAAATACAGGATTATCTTGCTTGGATCGAATACCCTACGCTTTCACTGGAGATTGAGCTCTTAGATAGCCCAATTACTTCAGCCGAACTCGCAGAGGCAATTAAAACAACACCAGCGGAAAGAGCCTGGGCCCAGATGGCTTTCCAGCCAGCTATTATAAGACCTTTAAGGATAAATTAATCCCCATGATGCAGCAGGCATTCAATACCGTATCTGATCCCTATTCCTGGCCCCCCCCCATGCTTCAGAAGCCCATATCACCATCATACCTAAGGAGGGCAAGGACCCTGCACTCTTTCCTAGCTACCGCCCTATTTCCTTGCTGATCAATGACCTAAAAATATTTGCTAAAGTAATTGCAAATCACGATTACCACAAATCATACATAATGATCAGGTGGGGCTTGTGCCTGGGAGGGAGGCCCGGAACAACACCACTAAGCTTATAAATTTAATTAACTGGGCCCAGCATTCTAATACTCACGCAATTTTTTTTATCTACCAACGCCGAAAAGGCTTTTGACAGGGTGGATTGGGTATTTATGGAGGGGATTTTTCAAAGGCTAGGCTTAGGGCCACGTTGCACCCAGCGCATCCTATCTCTTTATAAGGTACCCACAGCCAAGGTAAAGGTTAACGGTATCCTGTCACCCTTTTTCACGATCAGAAATGGTACCAGGCAGGGCTGCCCGCTTTCACCGTTGGTGTTTGTCCTATGTATGGAAGCCCTTGCTAGGATGATACGTCAGAACTCAAATGTGTCCGGTTTTAAAGTAGGTCAAGAGGAATTTAAATTAGCCTTATTCACGGATGATTTGCTGGCATTTTTCACAAATCCCACAATCTCTCCAAACATAGTACAAAAATTTGCTTCCTTCGGGGAATTGTCGAATTTCAATTTTTTTTTTCTAAATCGTCCGTTCTTACTCTTACCACTCCGCAATCTGTAGTAGATGGCCTTCAGTCGGCTTTTCTGTTCCAATGGGAGCGTTCTCATATAAGGTATTTGGGTATTCTTTTGGCTGGTAACACTGACTCTCTCTTTCAAATTAATTGCCATCCCCTTGCGACAAAGTAAACAAAAGAACTGAAATCCTGGCAATTAAAAAATTTCTCCTGGCTTGGCAGGGTGAACATATTGAAGATGAACACACTCCCAAAATCATATATTTGCTGCAGGCTCTTCCAATTTATATTAGCCCATCATGGTTTATTAACATTCGGAAATTGTTTAGGAATTTTATATGGGGAGGAAGACGCCCTAGAATAAGACTTGAGGTATTGGAACGTGGTAAGGCTGATGGTGGCTTGCAACTCCCGAGTATAGAAGGCTATTATAATGCGTCCTTACTTTCTCGGGTTTTAGATTGGGCACGGGATGAGGGGGTGAAACAGTGGGTATATCTAGAAGGCCAGGCTATGCGGATGCCCGTGCGGCTTATCCCATGGGCGATGAATCCTACACCAATACGACATCCGACTTTATCCCCAACCCTACAATGTTGAAAGCGTTTGAAAGCATTCCCCCGGATATCCTCCCCAGATTCCCCTATGTGTACATGCTTCTTCAATGTGCAGGACAGCAGGTGCCAGCATTTTTCTAATTTTCCACAATAGTTGGATGCAGAGGTCTACAGACTGGACCAGCTGGTGAGGATGGGGAGCGTCCGAGACTTTGCTAGCCTCCGCCAGGAGTGGAACATCCCTCAAAGTGAGTACTGGACATATATACAAATTTATTATTTTATACATCGCCATAAATTGACCAAACAGCCAATGGGGGTTCGTACTCCATTCGAGAGACTATGTCTAGATACAGACACTCCCACACACGATTTCATCACTATACAAATTGATCATCCAGTCTTGGTACCCAAATAGGCCATTTTTCACTAAGGCCTGGGAGCAGGAAGATTTAGCAGCTACCGAGGTGGGAGAGAGGGATAATTTCAAAGACACCTGGTACACTTGGCGGTGTTACAGTCGGCCAAAGGGATTCTCACCAGAGGCCCGGAATCTATGTCAGCACCAGGTGTTCACTAGAGCCTCTAGTGGTGAGGATAGTCTGGGCTGCTGGTCTGACGGGTCGTTCCCCCGGTGATAGCCCCAGAGGGGTACTGCAGCGTAATTAGTGCTAACAGGAACCCAGGTACTCACAGGAACCCTTGCATACAGGATAACAGGTAAGTAACACACACTGAAACTCTCAAGAACAGTAATGTGGTTTTTAATGCAAATACTGGAACCCTCATACACAGTATAGCAAGAATGAATGTACACACAAAAACAATGTACAATAAATACGTATACCAATATGAACCCCAAAATGCAGGGAAATATAGGAAGAGGATGATACTAGCACTAGAGGTGTTAAAGGCTGCACTCCTAAGCAGAAAGGTATACCAACAAGGATACTGCTACACAGGCAGAACTTGGTGCACTACAAGTCCCAGGATGGAATAGGGGACTGTGCTGACAGTATGGACAACAGCACAAAATAGGTAAAGACAGGTGTAACAGCTGGAATATACAGTGGAGCAACGGCTCAATACACACTGGAGATGACACACTCAGTGGAATACACGCACAGTAAAACACACTGGAGATAAACAACTACACAGTGGTACAACAGACTGGCGGCTACACACTCGAGCAAAATAGCAAATGCTGCGAGGAGATGTTAAACACAGTAGAACTAACAATGAGCTCCACACACTGCTAGATGGCAAAAGCAGGTAACGCACACAACACGTGGCAGATCAAACACTCACCTGACAGGACGGAGCAATGTGAGATGGTAAACACATGCATGCACCACTCAGGAGTGGGGTAGAGACCGAGACCGGGACCTGTCCGGGGCTGAGGCCGCCAGCGGGAGTAGCGGACTACTCTCGCCGCACACCTCACCACACAGGGGGTCAACAACAGTAACAGAGGGTATCAGGAAAGCAAGGGGGTACACACCAGGAACACAGGGTATCAGGAGTATGAAAAAGCAATACACGGCACTCAGACAGTCAGCAAGCACGATCAGGAAACCAGACGCTATAACCGACACCTGTGGAACTGAGCAGAGGCTATTTAAAGGGAACTCCCCCAATCAGCAACGAGCACCTGACACACCTCCAGGGTTGATTACCTGACAGCTGTGAAAAAGTGCGCACACAGAAAAACACCCTGCTACACCCTGCTAGTGTTATTCTTACGGAGTGTAACAGGCGGGATTTTAAAACCAGAGACCTCTATAGATCATTGGGTCTACAAGGCTAATGATGTCACTAGTATTAATAGGTAGTCTTGATTCCTGAAGCTACATTTCTCCCTGTATCCCTTGGCTGAAGTTCCATGTAAAGATATTTTAGGCCTTCTATAGATCCCTTTTGGTGTGATGGCTCTGTGGGTTGTTGCATATCTTCTAAAATTACCTGAGGCATCTCTTC
>WWET01003783.1:9126-25582 GCA_011038615.1 Limnodynastes dumerilii | reverse complement strand
CTGACATATTTTTGGGACCACTGACATTTGGGACTTTTCACTACAAGTCACTACCAAATACTATACCTGTCGCTCTAAGTCTTCATAACACAGGTAACTGTGTATGTTGTCATAACTGGGGCATTCTTGCCGACATAGCTTTCACGGTAACGTGGAATTTCTCAAATAAGGACATCTTGTTGAACTTTTGCCATATACCTTTTAGTTTTACTGTTTGACATCGTAAACTGAGTGTCTGATTTTGTTAGATCCCCAATAGCTCTATCGTACATACAGAGTTAGCATACTTATAGTAGTCTGAAACGGCTAGCGATCCAGAGGTGCAAGTAGATTCATATTAGATATTTACATTTCTGATGTTTGCATAACTATTGTTCCTATAGCAACGTTATTAACTGTGCTTAATTCCTAATCTACGTTCTATCTTAAATAATCTATAAGAGATATATGGCCGGTTAGGACCACTGTCCATGGTGTGACCCAAATACTATATATTGCAGAGGGTATGAAACGTTATCTGGGGCAAGTGGAGGACACCAGAATGGGGAAAACCCGTAATACAGCTTCCGCAAACCCCACTACCCGCGGTCAGCCGCCCTCTCCCCCCTCACCTACCCAGCGCCCCACACCGGCCCAGGATGAGCTTGGTGGTCCTTCTAATTCCCCGGCTGATACCGCTAAAGAACGGTCCCTCCATTTATTTCCTTTACTTGAGCAGAAACTTCTACCGATTATAGAATCACGTTTTGATGCACTACAAACTAGCTTAGCCAGCGTGGTCTCCGCGCTGGAGACTAGTACTAAGCGTATCGCCACCCTGGAGCAGAGAGTCAGCGACATCGATGACTCGCATATTGCGCTCCAAAACAATGCTCTTAAACAAACACAACAAATAACAGCATTGGAGGAAAAACTCGACAATTTGGAAAATCGTAATCGTCACAATAACTTGCGCTTTATAGGGATTCCAGAGGAGGTTAAGGCCTCTGACCTGATCTCCTTTTTGCAACACAATCTCTTTGCTGCGCTAAAACTTACAGATGCCCTTAAGGACGCAGTTATTGAGAGGGCGCATAGATTGGGCCCTGAAAGGGCAGGCAACAAGGAAAGGCCTAGACCAGTAATAGCGCGGTTCCTTAATTATAGGGACAAGGAATTCGTTTTGCGCACATACAGGGCCTTTTCTGATTTCAGGGTTGGTGATATTAAAGTCTTAATCTTTCAAGATTTTTCTGCTCAAGTCACACAAAAACGTCACGAATTTGCCCCTATCTGTAAAACTCTGTACGAACACCACTATAGATTCACCCTGGCATTCCCTGCTAAACTGCGAATTATGCATAATGGTCAAACGCACACGTTTGACAATCCAAAGGATGCCAGAGATTTTGTCTCGACATTTGATATGCCTACCAATACCCCTGCCTCAAGCTGAAGAGGAGTTTTTTCTTCCCTCTCCTTGCTTGCCTTTTCTCCTGGGTCACCCGACCCTGACATTACTTATAGTTAAGTTTATATGTTAGTGGTTACGAAGAATGTTATGTTATATTGCTGTTTGCAACTCATTGTTATACTTCAAGTGCCCAAAATTATGGGCGTTAAACTTTTTTAAGAGGAAAATGTTAGAAAATTAGGCGGTTTGAGCATTTTGAATATTTTTGTACAATTACAAGACTGTCACAAATCATATTTGATATTCCTATATAATACTTTTCCTGTATGGGTATGGTTCACACTATTTTTCGGTTGCAGAAGCACCCTTGGCCAGAAATCTGCTTGGTATCCAATTATGACTACTCAAAGTTTACAGGTGGGACTATGGACCCCTAATCCAAAGGTATCACACCCACAGGACACATCTTGCTTTCACGGGCTATCACCATGTCTCTAGCACCCAATGACCCTTTATTACCGATAAAGCCCCCTCAATTAAAATTTGTATCTTGGAATGTGGGAGGCCTCAACTCCCCGATTAAACGTAGGAGAGTGATCTCTCATATCAAATGTTTGAGGTCGGACATCACTTTCCTCCAGGAAACCCACTGTTCGGCTGAGGAAAACACTTTAAAAGCTCATTGGATCAGTGATTGTTTTAAAGCCAATTATAGTAATAAGACAAGGGGAGTTGCCATTATTATTAGTAAGTCATTGCAATATGAGTTGCTTGATCGGGTTCAAGACCCTCAGGGTAGATATATACTTTTGGATATCAAAATAGGTGCAGAGCCGTTTACTCTCTTTAACCTTTATGCCCCTAATTCTCCCTCTAGGGAGTTCTTCCTAAATATCTCTGAACTGCTGCTGCAAAGAACTTCCACTAATTTGATAATTGGCGGCGACTTTAATCTGGTAGCCGAGCCTGCTGTGGACAGATCCCATTCCCCTACCCATGCCTCCTCCTCTCAAAGTGACTATATGCATACCCTGAAAACAACTCATGCATTCTCAGATGCTTGGCGCATTCAACACCCGGGTGACAGAACCTACACATTTCATTAAGCTGTGCATAAGTCATTTTCCCGCATTGATTATATTTTAATCAATGACCACTTATTTTCCAGACTTATGCAAACAGACATCCATGACATCCTAATTTCTGATCATGCCCCCATTTTGGTTATAATTCAGCCCCATCATCTCCTCCTGCATGAGAGAATCTGGCGATTTCCCTCCCATCTTTATCAGTCTGAGGACTTTCAAAAATCTCTAGTAGCCAGATGGACTGATTTTGCCTGGAGTAATGCCGCACATGTGGACACCCCGATTTTATACTGGGAGACCGCTAAAGCGGTACTCAGAGGAAACATAATTTCATATGTCAGCAGAAAACGCAAAGAATATAATAAAAAATATGCTCAACTTTTGGAGGTTATGACCATGACATTCAACACATATACCCAAAATCCCACCGACCATAATCTGACTGAATACAAAAACGCACGACACTTGCTAGAAAGTCTGCTATTATCACAGGCACAACTTAATTTGGAATATCAAAAAAACAAATTTTACCGCTGGGGAAACAAATCTGGCAAACTCCTGGCAAATCTAACCAAGACTTACTCCCGTAAAAGACATATTCTTACGATAAAGGACCCTCACTCCCTAAAAATCCCATAGTAGCGCACCTGACATCAAGGCACTTTTTCATAAATTTTACTCCTCCCTTTGTAAACAGCGTTCAGACTTTCCGGAGCTACACTAAATACTACATAGGGCACGGCTTCCCAAACTCACGCAGGAACAGAGAGATAGCTTAAACTCCGCAGTAACCGAGGTGGAGGTTAAATATGCCATATCTACTCTCAAAAATGGTAAATCCCCAGGTCCTGACGGCTTTAGTGCCGAATTCTACAAGCTTCTAAAAACAGAAATTGTACCTACACTCACATCCCTATTTAAACATCTTCACACTGACAACCCTCCATACCCAACGTTCAACCAGGCTTTCACTACTTTAATTTTAAAACCAAATAAACCAGCGGACCAACTTGCCTCTTATAGGCCTATAACGCTCCTGAATCAGGACAAAACATTTTACCTACCCTATTGACCTCCCACCAAATGGGGTTTGTTCACGGCAGGTACTCGGTCAAGGTGGTGAGAACTGCCATAGCCGCAGTGATTGCCTCCAAGGTGTCCAGACAGAGAGATCAACCAATGCTTTTGAGTCTCGATGCTGAGAAAGCATTTGATCAAATCTCATGGAAACACCTACAAAACGTTTTTTAATGGAGAGAATTTGGGGAAGAATTTATTAATTTCATCAATTTTGTATACACTAACCCGAGTACGTCTTTGTTGATTAACGGAACGCGTTCTGAGCCAGTTTACATGTTTAAAGGCACTCGCCAAGGATGCCCCCTCTCCCCGCTTTTATTTAATTTAACCTTAGACCCTCTGCTTCAAATCTTACAAAACCTCCAAGTATTCACTGGGATTAAAATAGGCAACACAGCTACCAAAATCACAGCACTTGCTGACGACCTATTACTCTATGTATCTGACCCTCGTAGGTCCCTGCCCGCAATATTTGAGGTAATTGAGGAATTCGGCAAGGTTTCTGGGTTTGTAATCAACCAAGCAAAATCAGTAGCCCTGTGGTTGGGATCAGAAGCTCGTCCCCCTTGGCACTGCCAATTCCAGATTACCTGGGCAAAAAATCACCTTACTTACCTGGGACTGAAAATCCCTAAAAATCTTCATCTCCTCTATGCTCTAAATTTTAGTAAAATGCTCTGATGAGAAAATGGCAAACGCTCCCCTTGTCTTGCACAGGAAAGGCAGGTCTCATCAAAATGATTGTCTTTCCAAAATTGCTGTATCCGCTCCAAATGCTTCCAATTAATATCCCTCTCAAGGATGAGAAAACCCTTAATAGAGAGTTTGGGAGGTTTATTTGGCATGGGAAAAGACCACGGACAGCTCTGCATAAGCTGCAGCAGGCTCCATCTAATGGGGGAATCAACCTACCAAACCCTAAGCTGTATGGGTATGCTAGCCATTTACGTGTTATCAGGGACTGGCTCCAAAACACTTCACAATATTCTAATTCCAAAATTGAACAAGCCTTTTTGCCAGATACTTCCCTAATTGCCTTCCTACACTCTGGGAGATCATCCCTGCCCTCAGACATACTGGAGAACCCGCTTCTAATGACCAATTGGGTAGCCTGGAAGCATATAAGACGCTCCTTGGGATGGAGTTATAGAATCTCTCTCTTCTTACCATTCCTGAAAAACCCAGCCTTCCAACATGGGCGAGCTGGATTCCCTTTCGATAGATGGTCCCCGCTCCACATAACACAGCTCAGAGACATGGTGAACCTGAATACTAGATCGGTCTGATCAGTCACACAAATCCAAGCAAATTATGAAGTTCCCAGTACTTACAATTTCGCCTTGCACCAGGCATTGCACTACACCTCCTCTGTAACCAGGCAATTAACCCCTCAGGATTGGTGTAACGATTTGGATACCATGCTGTTACAGCCATTACAGGGAAGGGGTGCAATTTCACGCAACTATGGCTATCTCCGTGACACCTTAGACCATACTAGGGTAAAGCAGGGTTTGGCCTACTGGACGGACATCTTTCCAAGTCTATCTATTGAGGACTTGTTGAAAACCCTAAATTTCTCTATGGAGGTTCTGAAAGCCAGCACATATAGGGAAATGACCCTGTATACATTTCATAGAGGCTATATTTCCCCAAGCAGACGCTTTCAAATGGGGATAGCAGATACTTCACAATGTCTTAAATGTGCAGACTCTCGGGCAACGCTGTTTCACTGTCTTTGGGAATGCCCATATATTCGCAAATTTTGGAGACAGGTCCATTCTTTTAGTGTGACTCAGCTTTCTACTACTACACCCCTGACACCAGAATGGGCAGTACTGGGTGTACTTGATTCCACGCTGAAACTTTCTAAACGCAACAAGCACATGCTTACAGTTGTTTCAGCAGTAGCAAGGAAGTGTATACTTCAGCAGTGGATACAAATTCAGCCACCGCTACTATCACAATTCCATGACAAGCTATATTCTTTTTTTAGACTGGAGTGGCTGGACACTACCCTGACAAAAGATAAAAAAAAACACAACAATTTTTTGGTAGATGGTCATACTATATTAATACCCTGTCCCCAGTTATAAAATCGCAAATACATACATTGTATTCATGTTTTCTGCACACATCATGGTATGAGACCAGATTCTTACTAAACGACCCCCCAATTTAACTAGATGCCACATGAGGTAACAATGTGGAGAGCCGGTCTGATGCATGCAGCATGACGGTTTTCGATTCCTGACAATAATTTTAAAAATTTTAAATGTTCAGCATAACATGTCGTCTTATACTTGTTTAAAACCATCGGTGGTAACTGTGTTGCAATGTACTGTTAGGTAGACAAATGTGTGCACACCACGAAATGTGAACAGGAAAAGTGTTACTTGTATTGCTTTCTTTAAATGTATCATTATAAACATTCTTGGGGTAGACCTGTAGATAATCCAAATGCTAAAAAAAAAAGTAAGAAATAAATAAAAAAAAAAAAAAAAAAAAAAAAAACATTCTTGGGGTAGACCTGTAGATAATCCAAATGCTAAAAAAAAAGTAAGAAATAAATAAATAGATAGTATCAAATAGGGGCTGAGGTAAGCATGGGTAAAGTGAAAATTAGCAAACCAGATGGCGCAGATCTACCATTACACAGAAAGCCTGGATTGATACTCATTGAGATGGAATGCCAATACTGTACAATGTACTGAAAAGGAACGCTCACTTATGATTGCAATCCAGCCCTGTCTCGTTGAAAAGTGTTGTTTACCCTAAGTTTGAACAGGCCATAATGTGTCCAATTAGGTAGCACAGATGCATGCACATATGCAGAACATCTAAGGTAACACAATGCATTAGTTATGGAAAGAAATTGGGGAAAAGCAGGTTTTTGATCCAGTCTATTATTATTTGAAACACAGAAACATACATGCACAGCAAGTATTAAAGTACTTTATTTAGACTTAATTGATGTTCTATAAATGATTATGTACCATATGCCAATTCTTTTGAAGACAATAAAGTACATAAACACCCCAGGAACTTATCACTAGTCATGGTCTTATCCTAGTTTTGCACACCTTAGGTACACATGCCAGGGGTTGGACATATACTGTATACATGCAGATGTATACTTTACCTGTACACATTCATGAGTACTTGTATACATTTCCAGGTACTGGCATGTGTTCCTTCCTGCACTTCCTTGTCATGAGGCTTCGCCAGCCAATCAAATCCCTGCACCCCCACCCCATGAACTCCGGACAGCACAGGAGCGTGACCAGAGCGGTTGCTACGTGACGGTATCGCTGTGAGCGCTGATTGGCTGTAAGCGGTGTGCGGAGAGGTGCGTCTCTGCGAGTCTGCAACATGGCGCTGAACAGAAACCATATGGATGGCGAAGGCGTCGTAGTTAATAACAGTGAGAGGTAGGTCTGTGTTCTACGCATAGATCCAGAGATGGCCCATCTTCTGCTGTCATCTTGGTAGCCAGGCTGCATCTTGCCGGAGCTTCTAGCATCATCTAATGTCAGTGAGGGCGGGGCTTCGAGTGATGGGCACGACTGCCAACCAATCAGGGAGCGCGGATTTTGCTGTTCACCTGGCCTGTCAGAACTACCACAGGGCATCATTCACCCCCAGGCACTTCTGCATGTCCTGCATTATGCTCCACGGCATATGCTGTAGAAAGAAAAGTTTAAAAATATATGCATATCACTGACTGCTTGCTGTGTGTTGTGTCTGTGTGAGGTACTGGTGCTAGGAGTGTAAGAATCCTGTGTGTCAGTCTACATTTATTGTACATGATGCTGCAAAAATGTACTAGAGCTATTTTAAGAGAAGAAGTTTTTAACAGTTTAAAATGCTTTTAATTGCTGTTGGTTATTAATAGTATGTTGTATAATAATAATAGCCTCTTATTAAAATATATGGTAGTTTTCAAATGATCACATTATATACATAATTCATTATCAGAGTCTAGGCTGTGGAGTGGCATGTAAGCTGTGTCACTGTAAACCAGAAAATGTCAACTGAAAAATACAGATGCACAATTTTATACCAGTATGTGTTTAGTTGATCTACTGTACAACATTAAATGTAATTTGTTTTTATAGGGGGTACCAGATGAAGTTTTGCCCGGGGTACCAAATTGGTCAGAGCTGTCTCTGTTTAATACCAGTGTTCTTGCAAATAGAACATAATAAAAATATGACATAAAAAGAACAAAAAACCGCCCACCTGTTCTGATAAATCTTTGTTATAGTGTATAAGAGTAAGAAAAGTTACTCTACAGACAATTGCCATTAATTAGGTTTAGTTTAAAAAAAAACAACAAACAAACCTAGTACTTTCAAATTGCAAGGCATAAAAATGTTTCAGCAATTTTTTGTCCTATTTTAATATAAATAAACATACATTGTATATCAATTTGCAACAAAAGATCATGTAAATAATATTGTAATTCATTGGTTAGGAAATGAGCGATTTCTCTATGTTTTTTTTTTTTTTACTGCATGCGTAAATTGATATATTGATGGGGCTAAGGAAGCATATGATCTGATTAAGGCAGAGTTTGCGTGTAATTTTGTAAATGCAGATTTTACGGCAAGTACTGCAGTGGCCACATTGAGATACATATTAAGGCTGGATTTTAGCACTGAGGGTTGATGGCAGAAAATTCCTAATGCTCACTAAACAAATGGATTCACAGACTGGATCCCACAAACCTATGGTACTGTATAGGTTTGCTGTATGTATGCAATATGGTGAATAGAGGTCCTTCCACTATGCATCATATTGTGGGTAAACGTGGAGCTAACCCTTGTTAATGCTGTGTACCTTCAATAATTGTTGATTTTATACTCCAACCATATATTACTGTACTAATACAATCATTTTTAACATTTTAACTTTTTTGCGCATTATGTTCCAGTCTTGTTAGGTGGTTAATTATGCACATCACATTGTGACACTGACATACTCACTTCTCTGCGTTTAGCCAAATTTACAGCACACTGACACACAATGGGTATGATTGAGATCCAAACGCCAAAAAATAAAGCATCCTGCATTTGCAAAACCCTCACAGTTTAAGATCAATCCACATGTGAACTAAGTGTGATTCTGGATCTGTTCATAAATGTTTTTTGTTTTTTTTGCATATGGCCAGATAACCCGTTAAGCACAATTAAATTCTGTTCTCTTCCCCAGTCATACAGATGCAGTTTCATTCTTACAAAATATATAGTCCTAAGTAAAATAAATGTTATACCATATTTATCGGTCTTAAAGACCGCGTATACGCAATCTACGTTGCAGAAAGAAACGTAGATGGCGTTACAAAATTACTGCGCATGCGCAGTAACAAATATCGGAAAACTCTGGGCACATATGCAATGCGCTCTGAGCTCTGTATCCGGCCCATAATCGCAATCTGAGGGTAATGAATAAAGTTAGGTTACTCCTAGCACTTTTTCTATAAACAAAAGGGTATTATTCAAATATTTACCATGCTACATTCTGTTTGATTATTACATTTGTTGTTAAGAAGTTGAAGTATGGCAAGCAAGTAATGTGATAACTTCTATCAAACCCAATGTCCTATAGAGTGTAAGATTGCAAGGAGGGCCTTATTATCCACCCAATCTGTTTGTAACTACAATAATGACTGTTAAAAATTGTGAAGGGTTATATAATATGACAGCGCTATATAAAATAATAAATCCATAACCGTTCTCTTGCAGTGTTTTGATGTCCTACGAACATGTGGAGGTTACATTTAGTGACATGGAGAACACACCAGACGTTTTTCGAGGGACCAAGAAAGGCAGAATAATACTAACCCCGTACAGAGTAAGAGCATATGTGTGTCTCGTGTATTCAGATGGTGATCAATACGCACATATAAATGGTACACTGCTAATAATGCAATATTTGGTTTACATGTATACTCTGGAGGAGTCAGGAGGATCTGACAATACAGCAGTAACGTGACTCTGTGTCTTGTGACCTGCAGGTGATATTTGTTTCCAAAGGAAGGGATGCTATGCAGTCGTTTATGATGCCCTTCTACCTGATGAAGGACTGTGAAATCAAGCAGCCTGTATTCGGAGCCAACTTCATTAAGGGCACTGTGAGAGCAGAGCCTGGTGGTAAGCGGCATATATAATGAACTAGTACCCTTTAATAACACAATAATATGGATGTAGTGCAGTTCAGAACTTTCACCGTTCTGCAAATCTTTTACTCTGGGATCCGATTGCATAAGAAACTAAGGTCTGTGGACCTGATCCGTACAGATGTGAGAGTCTGCATGTAAGAAGCTAGTGCACTCCTATGACACAACCCATGCGCAAGTCCACTGTTGTTATTAAGTCTGGATCTGGCCCTGTATCCGGTCTGTAGTTATGTTTGAAATGTGATTATTGAGTATTCTTATTTTCTATCCAGTGTGTTTTTTGTAATATATTGTCAGGCTGGAAGTCCTTTGTCCTGATTTTTAAAATGTAAATGTTAGGAAGTATGTTCTAGAACTAGATATTTGTATTATAACTAGCACATCATTATAGTATTATCGTTAAAATAAGAGTCAGAGAATTAGTTACAAATATCTGCAGATATGTGATATAAGCCACCCACCACTTACAAGGCTTCTCTGTTGGGTGGTCCTAACTCTAAACTTTAGAGTCCCAATTGTGGGTCACATATCAAATATCTTTCTAAACTAAGAGCTCATCTCTTATGGAGATCCCCAAGTCTCCAAAACAGCCACTCTCAGACCGCACCCCCTCTCAGCTGCAATCCCAGAGAGGCTTTAAAACACACATCCAAGATAGGGCCAAGCATTGGCCCTAAGGCAATTAAACCATGGGTTGGGGATTGGTAGGCCATCATGGGTTATTTACTTATTTTGATATTTTGGGATGTTGAGCCAATAGGGTTAGAGGGGTGGTCCCTGAGGGGAGGTTAGATAAGCCATCTGAACCTTCCAGCAAATTCCTTTTTTCCTTGCCTGCAGGACCTTCATCTGGTGTTGTAATCTGGCTGTGCCTTTATTGCATTACTGTGATACTTTTATCATATTTCTGGTGTATTTTTTTATTTCCTGCGTCATTATTTAGATGACTTCCTTTTGGTGGCTCCTCCTGACTCCCCTTTGTGCGGTGACCTCCTTTTTTCGGTGTCCTCTCTATTTCATTCTCTGGGGGTCCCCATAGCCCATGATAAGACGCAGGGTCCTGTGACTCATCTGTCTTATCTGGGAATCGAAATTGATACGGTGGCCGGTCTCTGCAGGTTGCCGGAGGATAAAGTGGTGGTGCTCCGGGCGAAGGTGGCGAGCGCATTGGCTGGTAATAAAATTTCGCTGCATGATTTACAATCCCTGTTAATTTCGTCTGCCGCGTTATCCCACTAGGAAACATTTTTAATAGGCACTTGCAGCTAGCTTCTAAAGGTATCACAAAACCCCATTTTCGGGTCAGGTTTTCCCGGGAGCTGAAGGATGACCTTTCGGTATGGGACAGGTTTCTTCAGAAGTTCAACGGGGTTTGGGTATGGCTATCCCCACCCATCTCTAATTTGCAATTGCATCTGCTTACTGATGTCGCGGGTTCTTTCGGTTTCGGTGCATACCTCGACGGCTGCTGGTGTGCGGCCCCTTGGCCGGCAGCCTGGATCTCTTCCGGGGCGACGGCCAAATTGCTGCTGCTGGAACTGTCCCACATAGTTGTGGCGGTGGAAATCTGGGGTGATCGGTTGAGAAACGGTGACATCACTTTCCACTGTGACAATATGGGGGTAGTACAGGCGATCAGTAACCTGAGCGCCTCTTCTCTTCTGGCCATGCGGCTCCTTAGGCACCTGGTGCTCCGCTGTTTGGAATGTAACATTCGCTTCCGAGCGGAACACGTACCGGGCGTGGTGAATGAACTAGCGGATGCCCTGTCCTGCTTCGACTGGCCCAAATTTCGCTCCCTGGCGCCCTATCCCATCGGTACACCCTGTCCTTCTCATCTTTGGCAAGTGGCCGATCCCAGTTGAAGGAACTGGCTTTTCGTTCCCTGGCCCCGGCGACGCTGCGACAATATGCATCTGCTTGGTCTGCCTGGGTAGGTTTTGCAGGTAACCAGGCGCGGAGCGGCCCCCATTCCCGGGAATTGCTGGAGGACTTTATAGGGTAAGAGTTTCTGGCAGGCAGGTCCAGAGTGGGGATCTCCTTCTTTTTAAAGCTGGAAGGAGATCGGGATATCACAAAAGGGTTCTTAATCACCAAAGCGTTAAAAGGTTGGTAGAACTCATAGGCGCGCTCTCCGCATTGACTGATAGCGAGTATGGAACCCTGCTGTTCTCCACCGCATTTGCCATGGCTTATACTGGGGCCTTCCGCCTTGGCGAGTTAGTGGCGAGTACTCGCACTGCCCTTGATTCGGGCCTGCTAATGGCAAATGTGGTGGTGAACCAGGAGGAGGTTCTTTGCAGGATACATCGATCTAAATGTGACCAAAACGGGAGTGGGAGATGGGTGACGCTGAAACGATCTGTCGATCCCAGGATATGTCCGCTGGCCCTGTGTTTCCGTTTCCTGTCAGTTCGTCCCCCTGAAAGCCTGGTATGGCTGTCCCACAACAACGGACTACCACTTACTAACAATTGATATATTTTGTGGTTGTGGCTTGATAGTAGTAGTGAATCTCTTTTACTACATTCATGTTTTAGTTGATTATTTACTATAAGTTTAGGGTGCTGACGGTTAATCTGCCGGCACTAAAGTACTGGCGGAGTTAACTAATCGCCAATTGAGCGCAGGAGAGGACATAAGCTGGAGCAGGGCAAAGTATGTTTTTTTTGTTTTTTTTTATTTCCAATATTAGTTTCAATTATTTAGTTCTAGTCACCATCGCAGCTCGAACCACATATGTTACTTATATTTTGTTTACACTTATACATTGAGTATTGTTATTATTACTGTAATTGTGTCATGCAGTAGTCATGGACTGAATTCTTGTTTCTTTATCATGTAACTGTTCTGTTAACTGATATCATACAGGTCAGCATATGCTTTTGGCTGATAAGGGTATATTAGCGCATGGATAGGTGTCAGTATCATTACTGTATTCACTGTACAGTATGTATGTGCAATGTTTTTCTTCTATTATTTACAGGTGGCTGGGAAGGATCTGCCACTTTCAAGCTCAGTTTTCCTGCAGGGGGCGCTATAGAATTTGGCCAAAACATGTTACATGTGGCCTCTCAAGGTAAACTGTTTATTCAAAGGAATTTTCCAGTTTCAATATGACTTAGTAAATCCTCTTCCTTCCCTATAATATCACTTTAGGAAGGGGTCTTCCCCTGTGGTCCCACAATTCAATAAAAGCCCACTGCTGATTTCTGGAGTATTGGATTGCATGTGTACAGGTGCAGTGAAACAAATCTGTCCAGAGTGAAAGAAGTAAATGGTATCTTAGGCCCATATTCTGAGTACCAGACGTATATGTTATACGTCCGGTACTCTGAATATGGGCCTTAATCTTTTACCAAATAGAGCAGTTGTATGCACCAAATCTATAAATAATTGATGACGTTGTACATTTTATCGTTATTTTGGGTGTGGTGAAGACGACTAGTTGATTAGTATTTATTCCCTTTTCATATACATACTAATTAGGGGCCTGAATATTAAGTGTTTAATCCGTCTGTTAGTCTCCATTGCGGATGCTAACGTATGGATTTTGGCATCCAGAATCCAGCACGCGGGGTGCCCTCGCTCTCCCTGCATGCGGAATGCATTTCTATAACCAGGACTCTACATTAAGTATACTGAATTGTGCCTAAGGGCTTAGCCAAGCACTTGCTTTACAATTTAAATGCCTATGTCCACCCCCGTATCTCATACGAATGGTGAGCATGACAGGCCCCCCATGTTGAGGCTGAATTCCACACGGAATGCAGCATTGCGCTACTGGGCTCCATTACATACATAAAGTATGTAAGTCATCAGAAGCTCTTCATTCTGGAGCCGTCCCTGCATTTTCTCTTTGTCTTATACTGTATATATTAAAATGTAACTTTTTACACTCCCATTAATAGTTCTTTGAGTTTGAAGCTTTGGCCTGTTGGGCAGTTTTGGGGATTAAATGCAACTTCATTTGTATTCATGTAATTTATGCACAGATTTTTATATTACATAGCACTTTACCATTTTATTTTACAATTATTCACATCTGTCTAAATTCTTGTCTTGACACACAGACAAGGGTTAATTTTTAGTCAGCCACCAGTTAACCCAGGGAAAACTCACGCAGATGCACGGAGCTCATACAAACTCCACACAGATAAGGCCTTGTCCGTGAATCTTACTCATGACCTTAGCACCATGAGGCAGAAGTGCTAACTACTTGAGCAACCCTGCTGCCATGTGTTGTGTTGTTGTAACAGCTACCGGGTATACATGGGAGCATTGTATATAGGTGAATATAATGCATAATGAGATAAAATATCCAGTTATGATCCCACTTATGTCTTCTACAGCTTCCAGAGGAGGACCTCCTGCTGGTCCATACCCATACATGTCCAACGGAGGGTACGCCTATCCGCCAGCTGCAGCCAATGGGATGTATCCTCCTCCACCCGCTGGCTACGCTTATCCTCCACCTCCCGCTGGTATGTGTTTTACCATCACTATTCTTGTTTTTAGACATTTGGTGTTAAGTTTACATTGTAAACTATTTGCCCTTATTTTATGAACATAAATTTCTTGATACCTTAAGTAAAGACCATGGGCCAGATTTACTAAGCTGCGGGTTTTGAAAATTGGAGATGTTGCTCATAGCAACCAATCAGATTTTAGCTGACATTCTCTAGTATGTAAAAAGAAAGTGAGAGCTAGAATCTGATTGGTTGCTGTAGGTAACATCTCCACTTTTCCAGACCCACCTCTTAGTAAATCTTGCCCCATGAAAGGCTGATGTCATGATGTCATGCGATGCTCTTCTGGGAGTTTCACAGTATTGGATCCCAAAGCCAATATTAGCAATATTACTGACCTGGATCTCATTACGTAGTCTCTGTAAAACGTGAAAAGGAAAATCCACTGTGACGTAACTGATGTTTGGGGCTGGATTTCCGTATCCCTGGACACTAGTCGTGTTTCTTGATTGCCTAGCGGGAAATCTGTCCCAGCTTCCCACCTTTGGACATTTTTTGAAGTTGAGCTACTGGGTGTGGCTGTGGCATCATGGGTCACAAGGGGGATGAATCACACCCCCAGAGGCGTGTCCAGTTACATGATATTGCAATTAGCCTCTTAAGCTGGGTGCACACTCGTCACCCACTCGCCTCTTTAGATCTAACTCCTGACCAGATTGTTTACAGAGTCCTACAGCAGACCAAGATTGCAGATACAACACCCAATCCACGATACATCGGGAGAAGAACTGGACAAAGCAGTCATGGGAGCCTACACACTTGTAAATTGGTCAGTGACTGATGGTCGGCTCTTTTTGTATTGAAGCAGGTTTAAAATTAATTTGACTCGACCAGGCAGCCAGAATTGGATGTAATGAGCATACACACTTGTCCAGTGTCTGACTCAGAGGTTGGATTGGGTAAGGAGTGGATAAGTGTGTACCCAGCTTTAGTCCCCTTACCTCTCCACAACATGGTCTTTATTCACTAAGCATCAGCAACAGGGACGGCAAAAATGATCGTGACATAACTCACAACTTCTGTTTTAAATGACTTTCGACCAAGCAAATGTTGCACATCAAATGCAATTTACTATGTGCTGATTTCACATGTATTCTGTTACAGAGTTTTACCCTGGACCCCTCATGCAAGACAGCTCTTTGACATACATGCACCCTCCACCTCCTCCCTACCCTGGTCCCATGGAGCCACCATCTGCAAGTGCTCCTGACTTGCCTTCTTCTGCAGCAGGTGGGCGATTGTCCTCTTTCTCTCTCTGTCTTTCCCCTGGAGTATCAGCTGCTCTGTAATTGTATGCTGGCAAGTTTATCAGGGCATAGGATTTGTACTGCTGTGCTGTGTGTACTTTGCACAATACTGTAGATTCTTTGTGGAGCTTTATAAATAGAAGCCACCAAGCAGCATGTTTTGTATACTGCCTGTGCATTCACTTGTGTCCCTAGCAAATGCATATACATTGCAGTTAATGGGGTGATTCTAAATGACAGCCAGGGCCAGCACGATGGGGTAAGCGGTGCGGGTGGGCGCCAGGCTACACAGGCGCTCACCCCCCCGCTCCCCACTCCACAGCACTGGTGTCTGCTTCCATGAACGCAGCTGTTAAACATTGCAAGGTGCTCTCCCCATTCTGGAGACAGCGTCTTACAATGTTAAACAGCGGCACTCATTCCCTCCTGCCCTCCTCCTCTGGCTGAATGAATGATGCTGGCGTAACCAAAGGATGCTGGGGTGCTGGAGACATGATGGGGAATACTGAGGGGCTGGAGATACACAATGGGAGACTGGAGACACATGATGGGGATGCTATGAGGCTGGACACTTGATGCGAAATACTGAAGGGTTGGAGACACGATGAGAGGATACTGGGGGGCTGGAGATATGATGGGGATACTGTGGGACTGGACTCTTGATGGAGGATACTTGAGGGCTGGAGACATGATGGGGAATACTGAGGGGCTGGAGACATAATGGGGAATAGTGGGGGGCTGGATACGAATGATGGGGGATACTGGGGGGCTGGAGACATGATGGGGAATACCGAGGGGCTAGAGACATGATGGGGAATAGTGGGGGGCTGGATACGAATGATGGGGGATACTGGGGAGCTGAAGACATGATGGGGGATACTGGGGAGCTGGAGACATGATGGGGGATACTGTGGGGCTGGAGACATGATAGGGATTCTGAG
>WWET01003782.1:141905-155487 GCA_011038615.1 Limnodynastes dumerilii | reverse complement strand
AACTAGGGAGGTTTACCTAGAATACATAATTAAAACTGGGGGGGGAACCTGCAATATCTAATTAAAACTGGTGAGGGGGCCTGCAATACATACAATACATAATTAAAACTGGGAGGGGGGCCTGCAATATCTAATTAAAACTGGGAAGAGGGGCCTTCAATACATAATTAAAACTGGGGAGGGGGCCTGCAATACATAATTAAAACTGTTTCTGTTATGTATGTTACATAATTATATTTTCACAACTTGGGTGTTTCATTGTTTCATTGGTAAGGATGGGAGGTGGCGTGCGTGTGGGTGGAGTGGTACGGGGGGGGGGGGGGGGTGGTACGGGGGGGGGGGGCAGGTCAAACTTCACCTAGGGTGCCCAGAGACCTGGCACCGGCCCTGGGACTCTCATTGTTAGAGTTAGGTCCACCATATGCAGAAAGGCCTTGATGGTGGCTGGTGGCTTATCATATATTTGCTCAAATATGTGTAACAGACATTTCTGCATTTTATTTTACAGATAGAATGGTATAGTCTGTTACTGGTTAATGGCAGTGTTTCATTAAGGGGGATTTACCAGCTATACATACCCTATTTTCATCTCTTCCTATTGTTTGGTCTCATATAGTTCCAAGACGCATTTAAAGGGGCCCAAGATCTTTTTTAAAATTTGGACGGGGCAAGGAAAAGAATTAATAGGTCAATTAAAAAAAAATTCCAGTCCATTGTGGGACAAGTTGTTCACACCCCCAGTTATGTCATGACCGTCCTGAATTCTACCGAATGGATGGTGTACATTTATATGACATAGGAAATTTTATTTTTATTCAAAGGATGTTTGAGGTGTTGCGAGGTTGTTTGGTGGTGGGCGTAGGCACTTAAGGGGAACCTCATTGTGGTGATAGAGGTAGTGTCACCATTAATTATTTGGCACAAAGAAGAGAAGGGGAAAAATATCTGATAACAGAGGCACACCCTTCTAGTGAACACCAGGTCCTGTGACAGGGTCCTGGTCTGCCTCTTCTGACTAGATAAGGGGTGCAAGTGAAGAGGTGGAGCTGAAGGTATTGGTTGGATGGTGGGGGCAGCTTTATCGACAACTTATTGTTGTCATATTAAATTTACTAAGATGACATTGACCTGCTATTTGCCACCTGTCTCAACCCTAAATTTTATAGTCGTTTCACAATTTCATCAATTTAAGTTTAATAAACCTATGTCCCCTTTTTAAATCCAAAAAAGTTGTCAGTGTCTTTATTCCAGTATGAATGTTGGCTTCTGTGGGGTGGGGTATCAGTTGTTGATTGTTTACAGACTTGCTCAGCTCTGCTAAAGTGACAAGCAACTCTCCTTTGGGTTTACTGCATCTTTGATCTGACTCTCATTTTTCACTTTATCATACATGCAAATGAGAGCCGATGGAAGAGGTGGGGCAGGCCACGCATGTCGCCCCAGGGTGTACCAATTTTACTTCATGAAATGATGGAGCGTCTGAAAATGCTACAGGTAAACCCAGTAACACATACACAAAAATCAGTCTGTGATCATCATTCTGCAGAAAGGGAGGGAGGAGGGGAGTGAAGGTGCACATGGATAGACAGGGACAGCTAAATCACATGAAGCCCTAGCAGACTTCAACAACTGGACACACTATGAATGGCACAGAGTGAAAACCTTGCAACCAGAGAATAAAACTATATCGTGAGAAGAAGATACAGCTCAAAGTGTGACAGGCAGACAGAGATAAGAAAAAGAGAAGTAAGTAAAAGGTAAAAAACCAGTATGAAGATACGCTACCCCTTAAATAAGCCATGTGACCCCATCCTAGCTCTGAGACTAGCCCTTCCCTCTACCTAACAAGAGTCTGTCATCAACTTCAACATTAACCCTGTTTTCCTGCTATGGTCACCAAAGCATTTTACGCTGCTTTGGAGTGTGATCACTGGGGTTTGATTATTTATTTTAATAATTTATTAAGTGATCACATTTTTCATGTTTATATGTTTTTATGCATTTTGCCACATATCCATTTTTTTGTTGTGTAATAAACAAATTCATTTTATATTTCGATATTTCCCTTCTGGTTTACATGTTTATGGAACTTCCCTTATCATGGGAGAAGGTTTCAATCTGGTTTTCAATCAGAACATTCTTTCACCTGGATGCCGATTTTGAAAACAAATTATTTGTTACATAAATGGGTTGTCTTATATAAGTGACACGATTACATATTCCTGACTTAAGGTACACCAGCGCCTCTATTTTTCACTTTTTGGATTTTTTTTCTAGTATTTTTGTGGTAGAAGGGGGGACCCCACAATGTTGATGAGAGGCTGCAGGTGTGACAGTAAGCACAGATTTTTTTTTCGGGGCTGATTCAGAGTTTGGGAGTAAAGGCAAAACAGATGCAAGTGTATACTTCGGCTAAACCATTTTGCAAAGTAATGGGAGCCAATTCATTTTAAATCTTTAGCATGCAGGGAAAATATTTTAGCTTTGCACATAGAACTCACATACTGCATAGCTTAATGTTTAATCTGTAAAATAGAGTTGAGCTAAGAAACGTCACCTCTTAAATCTAATTCTGGATTCACAATTTACAATAGTCTCCCCTTACAACTCACTATAGTATTGCTCAGATCTACACTTACACCTAAAAAAAATGTATAAATGTAACTCTGAATCAGCCCTTTCTGTCTCTATGGGGCGGATCCAGACCTATGTTCCCTTTACGTTTCAACGCGTAGCGTATTTACTATGCACTGCCCTCGCTCGTACGTACTTTAACCATTTTATGCTTTCCAAACCTTTGGCCGTTTTATGCTTTCCTACCTTAACTTTTCAATGCGTAACTACTGTCGGCCGTATTGGCTGCACGCATGTAAGTGCCTTAGCATGCCCATACTGTACGATTTAAAAGCCTCACCCCGCCTCCGAAGCGTAATTACGGGTATGGCTGACATGCCCCTTGGTTCGTAGTTACGCTGTTGATACTAGGCAGGTATGTAGTGCCGTAACATCTGCCGCGCACATGCGCAGTACATGCAAAATAGCGTTTTTATATCTCCAGCTAGCTTAAATAGCTCAGGATCTGGCCCTATGTTTTTATATCACATATATTGCTGTTGTAAACTTTCCCACTTCAAATTCTGTAAAAGCGATGACCCTTTTGTGCCAAAAGTCTCAGTGTGTTTGTATTTAGGTTTGAATGTAAAGGTTTAGTGTTTGTAGCTGGGAAATAACAGACCGTGACCAATAATCCATTTAACACAGAACACATTGTTTCATCATTCGTCTTAGTTTTCCCACGCAAGTGTAGATCAACATTTCTCTTTTATAAATCCAGTGTTTGTTATATTTCTCAGTTCCTTATTAGTATGAACTTACTTGTTCATTGGAAATCCAAACAATTTGGAAAATGGCCAATAATTTATTATTTATTCAAGGTTAATCAACTGTCATTTTATTTCTGCTAAAATTGTGGAAATCATTTTTATCAATTACAGCATTAAATATTAAATATTGTTGTCCTAAGATAACATAAAAGTCAAGCTACAATAAGAATAGCTGCAAGATCTGAAGTATAATACACAGGTACAATATAATCACAGTGTCACAAATCGCAGTACCAATCCCTGATTGCCACCCAATGCCAGTACTCAGTTCCTGGATGTCTGTCATGGAGATGCCATCCTGTCTCCGGGATGGATCCAAACTTAAGAAGGAGCTTGAAATTAAGAGAGGAAAGTTACACCTGGGCAAAACTATGTCGATTTCAAGGGGAGTCAAGTTAATTATATTCTTAGCATGCAGGGATATATCTTTGAAATGCTTACTGCACACAGATTCTGCCCAGCTTTACTTTTATACTGTTATTTAGACTTGGGATAGAAAACATCACCTCTCAACTCTAATACTGTTTGCAACAAATGAAATATGGCTCCCCTGCAATCAACATGGTTTAGCCCAGGAGTAACTTTCCTCTCTTAGGGCCTGATCCAGAGCTACGAAAATTCGCATGGCGGGCGAATGCGTACGTTCGACCGTGCGAAAAAAACATGCACGCCCCTAACACTCCCATAGTAAAGTACCTGCTTACGGCGGCTATACCCTACACTGGGTACGACCGTCGGGCGTACGAATTTTCGCACATAATACGCTGAGCGTACGGGCTTAGCACGCCCATACTGTACAATTTAAATGGCTATCCCCGCCTCCCTGTTGTAAAACGAGCGCCCAGCCGACCGTCGTACTGAACGCACGCCCCTCGAGCGAAAAATTCGCACAACATACGACCGCTATACGCTCATGTCGTCCAGCCGACCGGAAGCTGTCATACTGGGCATGCGCGGTGCGAATTTTCGTACGAAAATACGCAAAAAACCGTCGTACGCTCGCCCGTCGGACAGCAATTTCGTAGCTCTGGATCAGGCCCTTAATTTCAAGCTCTGGATCCAGCCCATTGACAGTCCCCGTGGTCACTTGTTTGACTTTAGTTCCTGTGCCATCGGTATCGGTGATCCTTTCTGTGCTGGACGCTGGACATGAGCACCATCATATTGGAATTGCTCAGCTGATCCATTCTGTCCAATCACCTGCTCCCAGCTACCAATCAGCAAGCTGGGCTCTCAATTTAAACCTGCTCCACAGTTCCCTAATTGCCAGAACAACAACTGTTTAGTATACTCAGCCTGACTCTGTTATTCCTCCTGTAGACTCTGGTTAGAAGTGCTACTTGTATTCTGTCATCTTGCAAGTTTCTGTTTGGGTCCATTTCTCTACAAGACTTTGCTTCACTCTATTGCACGGTTGCCGACTTTTGGCAGCTTCTCTCCGGGAGATCCCGGAGAGAAGCTAGTGACACATGCGGGGGCGGGGCTTAATGACACGGGTTATGCAAATCGCGTCGTTAGGCTCCACCCCCTGGCTCATACTGACCCGTTTTTACCTGAAGTAGGGGTCGGGACGGGGCTTGATGCCGCAAATTGCGTCATCAAGTCCCTTCCTGTACCTAGCAACACTAGTATACTAGTGTTGCTAGGCAGGGGGGCAGGACTTGAGGTCACATGCAGGAGATTTGCTGGCTCTCCCGGGATACCGGGAGTACTGTCCGAATTTCGGGAGTCTCCCGGACATTCCGGGAGAGTCGGCAACCCTGCTCTATTGTGAAGTTATTGTCCTACAGACCTACATGTCTTCTGGAGTTCTGTAAACTACAAATCTGCTCATGAATTCCGTGACTCCTGCAAACTCTAAGGGCCTGATTTACTAAGCTGTGGGAAAAGAAAAGTGGAGATATTGCCCATAGCAACCAATCAGATTCTAGATCTTACTTTCCTATTTTCCTACTAAAAAATGTCAGCTAGAATCTGATTGGTTGCTATGGGCAACATCTCCACTTTTCCAAACCCACAGCATAGTAAATCTGGTCCCAAGTCTGTTTATTAACTCTGAGTCCTGCAAACTACAAGTCAGCTCATTAGCTCTGAAAGTCCTACATACTCACCAGGGCTTCATACATGCAAGTACATCTGTGTATAATATCTGCATATTGTATCTGAACAATATCTTTTAAGCTGCTGTTTGTGTTTCTGTATTCAGTTATCATTAACAACTGCTTCTGTTGACTTTATTTGCACTTTCCTTTGTGACACCTATTGATTCTATTAAGCTCTGACTCAGTGTCTGTAGACTTTATTTTCAGAAGTGTTTCTGACGTCTGTTGCCTTTGCCAACCCTTGACACACAAACTGTTGGACTTTATTGACAAAACCAAATTAAAAAGCCCCTAGGTGTATATTGTCCAATGGCGCTTACTGCAAGCAGCTTTGTGATGAGGGTCTTGCCTGCCCACTTATAAAATAAAACGGACAAAATATGTTTGTTGCTATACAAAATCCACTTAGGAATTAACTTTAAATTGGGACTTGAATGGTTGTTGTTTTATACTAACGTGGTTTGACCACATTGAAATATCCCCACAGGTGCCTATTAACAAGTCGGCAATCACTCAATACAAACAATTGTGGTATTTATCTTTGTTTGTCTGCATGTTTTTATTGATATATGTTTTTATTTTATTAAAGGTTCAGAAAATAATTGCTGCTTCGAATCAAATTTATCAAATTGGTAAATATTTTTGACTAGGTTATGTATTCATTATTAGCACTGTATTTCTTTCTCTTTTTTTGCTGGACTTCATTGGCAGTTGTCTCTGTAACTCTGATCAACTAGTGCTACCGCTAATCATTTCCTGCACAACTGCTCTGTGCACTTTACTTACAGTTGCTTCTGTGATTCTAATCACCATTGTTTCTACTACTGGTGCACTGTGCAACTGCTTTGTGGACTTAATTTGCAGTTGCCTCAGAAATTATTACCTGTATTGTATTGTGTTATATCTTACATCTGCATATAAGGATTGTTTTTATATAAAACCCTGTGGGCCCGATTCAATTAGGGAAAAATCATTCGCCGGCGTATTTTTAACGCATTTTTTTTTTATTTACCGGCGTTATTTTTTTTTGTAATTCAATTCTTTTTTTGCGTTAAAAATACGCCGGTTTTTAACAATAAAAATCCGCACCTATGAGAGGTGCGGATTTTTAACACTGCCCTATGTTGTGCCCCAACAGGACATGCTGATGCTTGTAGAACTACAAGCATCAGCATGCCCATGGATGCAGGGCATGCGGCACCATGCCCTGCCATCCAGGGACCGCTGAGCAGCTGCTAGGGGAAAAAAAATATCTCTCTGTTAATGCTGCAAATCACTTCCTGCTAGCAGGAAGTGCCGGGCGCTACTGAAGCTATTACCCAGTGCCTGAAGTATCGTGAGAACGTGATTTCAGGCACTGGGTAATAGTCTCTCACTAGCGCCGGTCACCTCCTGCTAGCAGGAGGTGATTTGCGGCGTTAACAGAGAGATTTTTTTTTCTCTGGTTATTTTTTTACCGCTGCCTGCTGTTTTAGCGCAGCAGTAAAAAAATTATTGAATAGGCGAATTTTTATCGATCAATTGCCGGCGAAGGCATCGTATTTTTACCGACGCAAACTTTTTGAAAACTTCGCCGGCAATTGAATCGGGCCCTGTTACTTTAAATAAACAGCTACATTGTTTTATGCATCTCTGTTCTCCAGTGTATCCGCTATAAGCAAGGCCTTCCTTAGACCTCCTAGATTCAACTACCCAACCACCCCAATCCTTCCTCTCCTCACCCAAATACTCAGAACTCATTAACTCAGGGTTGCTGACTTTTTAAAGGGTTCTCCCGGAGGGAAGCCATAGACTTCCGCAAGGGGGTGGGGTTTAATGACGCGATTTATGCAAATTGTGTCCTTAAGCCCCACCCCTGGTACTCACTCCTGTAATCCCTAGCGTTACTAGGGATTACAGTAGTTATGCACTGCTGGTGGGGCTTGCAGGAGATTTGCCAGCTCTCCTGGGATACCGGGAGAACTCCCCAAATATCGGGAGTCTCCTGGACATTCCGGGAGAGTCGGCAACCCTGCATTAACTGTGACAAACAGAACATTATTTTTCTTTATTTGTATTTAATTTGTCTAATTTTGCTATAGAATAAACCTTTTTACAATGTTCCCTTTTTATCTACACTGGGAGGTTTTAGTCCCTCCTCAAAGGTTGCAGCTGAGACCATTACCACTAGTTGTTTAAAAAGCTGTTATTGTGTAGGTATGAGAAATACATTAAATCTTTGTAACAGAGATCACCTTGGTGGGGTAAAATGCTGACACAAGGAAGCTACCACTAAGAATAGCTCTATTAAACTGAACTGTACCACAGATTACAAAGCAGAATATTTTATGTAATCCTTCTGAAACTTTAGAAAAGCCAATTCAGTCTAAGAAGATTCTCCTGGCTGAATAGGTGCAACTGCAGCTAAAGTACTTACTAACTCATGGCGGTTGACCTTCTAATGTAAGTACAGAACTGATATATTCAGGGGTATAACTAAATACAGAGATTTTATTTCTTCTCCCTCATACATAAAGATGGCCTTTCCTCATTAATGGAGTCTTTCATAGTAAGCACATACAGTAAAAAGATACAACAACATTATTGAATGGTTACAAATATACAAGTTTCTTTCTCTCCAGTTGACACAGATGTTAAGAGATGCAGAAAACTCCTAGGAATGTTGTCAGTTATGGCAGCGCTTACATTTTCCATTAATCATACTGATGGTAATTTAACAAAGAGCAAAGATGTGAAAGCCCGAGACAGGTTGTGCCAAGAGGAGGGAGCATGGGTACATATTATCCTGGGCCAGTCTAATACCCTTTGATTTGTGCCACCACTTACCTTGAACTTGCATGGCTGCATCACATGATAAATGACACTTCTGTCCTTTGCAATAACTATGTTAACAAAAGATGCTGTCAGATCACTTTGCATGTCTACATAAGTATTTTGTGAGGTTTCATCAATTTAATGCCAGTCAAACACGTTTCTATAAGGGATGTGTCCTGACTACTTTTGTGGCTTTATCGGTTGCTCAGTGATGCAACCATACAATAAGTCAGAACTTACCCCTCAGGCTATAATTTGGCAGCCTGCCCCTGATGAAAGATGATTATGACATGGTAAGACAAGAGATATACTGCAATATATCAATGATATTACTACCATGTCTCATTGTGACACAATGTTGTAGTAGAATGCTGGAGGATTACTTTAATGCTAATTAAAGGGATCACAATGTACTAAAAATTGTATGAGGAATTCAATTGCCACTAATTAAAATAAGAATCTCCAAGGCTGGATTACAATTGTGGAAATGCTCTATACACTTCCATTTACTATTGTGTACTTTTCAGGAACACCTTAATATCTAGAAAGTCTAGATACATACATCTAAACTGCAAACAGGAAATTGCAACCTACCCCCTGTAAAAACATAAGAACCAGATTCTACCATTGCTTGTACAGTGCAGCCATGTTGTGAGTTAGAATGGGAATGTCTCCCTCCAAAACATGTAAAGATTCTAAAAAGATCATAAATAAAATAAATAAGTAGAGCAACAAAACTTAAATCCTGTTTCGTTCTGTGTTCATTCTGGAAGAGAAAAGTGATCGGCACTACTGTATATCAATCGGACCACTTATTATTATTTAAGAGGTACACAGAGAAGTAACTACAAAATGTCTTATACAGGATTTAAGAAGATCTAAAAAGTCCTCTAATATGGCACTCTGGGTCTCTATTAATCAAGCACATATGACATAAATAAATCACAGAAAAATATCAAATCAGTCACTTTATTGATCTTTAATAATATCTATAACAACAGATGGCAACATTTTAAAAACTTGTTATAACTAACAGTGTTTTACCACCATTGAAAAAAAGTCAAAAACAATTGTGTAGCAAAGTCTAATTCAATATATCCTTTTATAATTAATATCAATGGGAAATTTCCAATAAGGGAATATGGGCCTGATTCAGAGGCTGAAAATAAGAACTTAAAGTTACACCTGGGCTAAACCATGTGGATTTCAGGGGAGTTAAATTTCATTTGTTGCAACAGTATTATAGGTAAACGGTGATGTTTCCCAGCTCAAGTCTAATTAGCAGTTTAAAAGTGAAGCTGATCAGGAATCTGTGTGCAATAAGTAAAAGCAAAGCATTCTCCCTGCATGCATAGAATAAAATTAACTTGACTCCCCCTGAAATCAACATGGTTTTGCCCAGGTGTAACTTTAAGTTCTTATTTTCAGCCTCTGAATCAGGCCCTATATATATGCATAAAGTAGAGCATAAAGTGGCATTACCACCACAGAGTTAATTATTTTTATGTGTTGTAACTTTCATTACAAATAATGATTACTGAATTCATTCTTCCAGAATATTAAGGATTTGTTGACCTCTGCTGGTACAAAATATTTATTAACTAATGGAGGTTGAGAACTATTTATCATTATTTAATTATTTGTTTATTTTTATTTACATGGCTCCATCTTATTGCATAGCCCTTTACAATTTTAAACATTCATTCACATAAGTCCTTGCTCCATTGGAGCATATAGTCTACACTCCCTAACACACCCTGACAGACAGACACAGATTAGGGTTTTGTCAGCAGACAATTAAAATCTGCTAGCATGATCTTGTAGTGTGTGTGTGTGTGTGTGTGTGTGAGGGGGCACTGGATGAGATTAACATGGAGAACTTCACATATTTACACATATAAGGTCCTGACTAGGAATCAAATGCATGAGTGCTGTGAGGCAGAAGTGCTAACCAGTATTACCACAATTGGTCACATTGCCTGGTAAACTTGGGGTTTTCCCCATATTGCCTTTTCTAAAGTATTTGTAAACCTTTGGTCTTTTCTTTCTGAACTATGTGAGACCTGCACCTTCCTGCATTCAACCTTCACTAACTCCTGTGCTTAATGGATCGAGAATTTATCTAGTCTGTTATATGTAAGCTGTCCACTTCCTCCACACCAATGTATCACACATCTACCACCCCATTCCCCAAATCTGGGAAAGCTGTGTATAGGTCCACACACGTTTCACATCACTCTTATTTTTAAAGCCTAAGCCCACCAACATCAACTTGTAAAGTCAGTCTGACCCTTCTCTCAGTCATTCCTATCAAGTCTCAATGGGTTGGAATGAGTTCTGATTGGGCAGCAGGGATTTTTACACATCCCAAAAAACTGCTGTAATGCCAAATGAAAGTCAGAAGTTGTGGAAAAATTCTTGTGCAGAATAGATTTTGTACAAGTGCAAATGCCAAAAACTAATTTCAAGATGATTCCCAGAGAAACAACTGATTCTCAGTCTATTAGTAATAAGTATAGATGTGTTTATATAACAAAGACGTAATTCTCTTGGAAACATCTATAAAAGGTGTCACTTATCCAACTAGTTTCACCCTCTTAATCCAACTTCCTTAGTTTTGCATCATTAGGAGTCCACATGCCCTTTGGCAACTCAAACATATTTGGAACATTTTAGTAAATAAGAAATGGTGTCAGATAATTGTCCACAGTATTAACTCAATTATTTGACTGTGAAATCAATTGGCACACACCCTTCTTTGCACCGAGCAGTAAATTTTATACAAATTAAAAGGTTGTCCTGAGATAACCTTCACATTTAGGAAAACAATGTGATAATTATACATGATCACACCATATCCGAGGGTGACACTAGTCAGCTGATTACAACATTAAGTTAATCTTTAAGTCACATAGATATATTTTATTCATCTCATTGATCCTTTAATGATATGCTGGCCTTGTAACAGTGGCCAAAAAAAGAACTTGTTTTATGATGCATCATTTAATGTCTAATTATATGTAAATCCTCTTTTCTATAATTATAACTAAACATGAGTTTTTAAATTGTATTTTATTTTTATTTTCCTGGAAAACCATACCCATGATAATGTCCAGCAAATCCCAAAAGTAGGGAGAGATTCCCAGAGGAATTAGACAATTCTTTGAACAGTTCCCAATGGATTTGTGATCAACTGGCTCAAAGGGTATTGGCATAATAAAGTGCAAACAAGCAGTGAGCATCTTGCTGGTGAACTCCAAATTTTCCTACGCTCACCAATGTGTACAGTTGTTTTCTGTAGTGAGCATGGATTTACCAGGTATGAAACCCATGTGGTCCGGGTGAATAATTCAAGAGATAACCTTATTCAATATAATGGTAAGGAGTTTTGCAAGTATTTTAATATGGGTCATTTGTTACAGCTGCCATCTAACGGCAAGCTGTATCTGCCGGCTCCCTCCCCGTACTACCCGCTTACCTCTATTCCCGCGACGCGTCTCAGGGGATTCCCTAGCCGACAGGCAGCATGGTTACAGCGTCCTAGTAACCATCCACGTGCGCACCGTCTTCCTATTAGGCGCGCACTCTGTCTTCTCTGGCTCTTATGCACTTCCTTACCTCTGGAACGCATCCTGGCTTGGGGGCAGGGTTTTCTGGGCTGTCCTATCACAGGACAGCAGACAGTATTTAACAGCCTACTTACCATTACTCTGCGCCGGTTATAGAGTCTGTTCCCTCAGTTCTGTGACCTGCTATTTACCTTGTGTGCCTAGTGCTTCCAGCCTAGTGATTTGACCGTTGTTTGACCCACTTACCTGCCTTTAATCCTGCCTTAGTTACCTTGTGTATCCAGCCCTGGTTCTCATCCCTATTTGTACCTACCTTACCTGCAGTACCTATACTTACCTGAGTACTAGTGTGTGTAATCTCTTAGGAGATACCTCTGAGTGTTAGTGTGAGCATAAGCCCTAGTCTTTCTAGTTTTGTTCCGTGATCTGCTTTAGTCCTCAGTGCCACGTTTCCGTGTTCGCTGTTTGTTTGTCACCAGTGGGTCTCTTCCTACTGGTTCTGCTCCCGCTGACATTCGTTAGCTCTTGTCCTCTTTTGAGGTTCACCGTTGGGTGTCTATTCTTTCATCTTCCCGCGAGTCCAAGTTCAATGGGGAACGACCACGCCTTCAGGGCTCAGTCCATCCCCACCATCAGGGGCTCTGGTGAAAACCACCTGAAAGGTAAGACTCCGGACCCTGGAAGCTTGTTCGCTCACTCCATTGGGTTCTCCTTAGGATCACTCTGGTACTTCACGGGTAAACCCGGAGTATCCTACACATTCTGCATGGACCACTCCGGTGCTTCGCAGGTAAACCCGAGGTGTCCTAACATTATTAATACAGAAATTGGGCGGTATAATTCTTAGAGAAATGGGTGCTTACCCTGCATATGTGTTACGGCACCACCGGATTTACCTAAACTGAGTACCGAGGTGGCCGTCAGGAGGACGAGGAGTAGGTGTACTGGTACCCCGGGTTTACCTGGACAGCACCAAGGTGACCAGGACGAGAGAAAGAGGAAGCCAAGTAACTCACCGGTTTGTAGAGCCTGAAGTCGGACCGAGTATTCGCTAGAGCCCCAGATAGTGGGGATAGACTGGAGCAGGTAGGAATCCATCAGGTTTCACCCCTTAGAGATACCTGGAAGAGGGAAACGGGGCAGCAGGGAATGGATGAGATAAAGCGGGTAGGAAACGATAGTAGTACCAGAAGGGACTGGACTAGACGCGGAGGGAGAAGACGCGGAAGTGACGGCTGCGGCAGAGGACAGGGAGCTGTAAGTATACAGCGTGTAACAGATGGAAGTCTTTAATTAATTTCTTGGCATGAAGATGTCTGGAGGGAATCCACTGACGCTCCTCAGGTCCATACCCTCTCCAGTGCACCAAGTAGTGAACTTGACCTTAGACCCTCTTGGAGTTGAGAATCGCCTCTACCTCAAATTCCTCTTGCCCATCAATAATGACCGGAGGTGGTTTGGAAACAGGAGCGGATTTGAATCGTTTGGAAGAAAGAAATGGTTTCAGCAACGAAACATGAAATGTGCTGGGAATCTTCATATGACGAGGTAAGTCCAATCTGACAGCCACTGGATTGATTATTTTAATAATCGAGAATGGTCCAATAAAGCGTGGTCCCAATTTCTTGCAGGGTTGACGTAGACGAATATTTCTGGTGGATAACCATACCTTATCGCCCAGCTTGAAGGAATGATCCCTTCTATGACGGTCAGA
>WWET01003782.1:118117-128339 GCA_011038615.1 Limnodynastes dumerilii | reverse complement strand
TGTTTATTTCATAACTTGAAAAATATACAAAATTTTTTATATTTTTATTATAGTTCTAGATACATAAAATATATCAATACACTATTTATAGTGTATTTAGAAATGCACATATATGAAAGACCTCCATTTATGTAAAGTAAAGTGCATGCAAGCTAAGGGGAATGAACCATTTTCAGAGATAGCATTATAATTATGTAGTCATGTCCTCAAAGCTCTACTGACAAGCTGTACATCTCTTTATCATTGGCACAGAACTGGCAGCCTTTAGAGAATTAAATAAGCCGATATTAAAGAGAAATATATGAAAAAAGCCACATAAATATTCACACTTTCAGTAAATCCACAAAGATATCCTCTCCATTGTGTACAATTACACATCATAGCAAAGTACACTTCAACAAAAATGTTTTTGGCTTGTAAATTGCAGTCCTTCACTTGTCTTCCTATGATAAGTCACATGTCACCTTTGCTTACTATGATAAAACATCTTCCACTTCATATGCTGCATTAGCATAAGCTTTATTGTAAGTGTCGGCCATCTTCTTCTCCTCATAGCCTATAATTTCAAGGGGTAGAACCCCTTCAAAAGCTCCATTAACATAAGCTTTATGGTTAGTATCCGGCGTCTTGCTCTCCCCATACACTATGGTTCCAATGGGTGGCCATTGCATGTCCTCTTCTAAAACAGCCCTTAATTTTTTATAGTTGCTTCCAGGTTTTAATTTTAGACACTTTTTCAAACTTAACCATAGAGCTCTGTTATCAAGGATGAATTCCTGAAAAGAAAAAAAATACAATTTGAAACAAGTAATTAGGGGGCTAGATTCAGACAACTGATTTTAATGGATGTAGATCTGCAGATATTGGATGTGTATGGATTTATAATAGCAGTTACACCACATCTAGACGTGCGAGCATCAGCTAACTACTCCCCTCGCATTAATGTCCCGGCTCTCTGATGGACCTAATGTGTTCAGCGCCCCCCGGTGAATTTTACATTTTAACCCTTCTGTTTAACAATTTAACACCATGCTAGATTATAGTAAGCGTCATAAACCACAATCTTGTAACCACAATAAAAGAAAGCAAATCATAGTCACCACTATACAATATAGACAGTGTTCTAGTCTCCACTATACAATTCCCACTTCATCCTAAATAACACCATACAGTAGAGACTATATATCTTATCATTCATGTGTCTCCAGCCTCCAAACATTCCCATCATGTCTCTTCAGCTCCCAGTATTCCCCATTCATGTCTTTCCAGCCTCCCAGTATCCCCCATCATATCTCTAGCCCCCCAGTAACCCCAATTATATATTCAGTCCCCCAGCATCCTCATCATATCTTTAGCCCCCCCAGTACTCCTCATGAAGGGCCTAATCCAGACACACGCATGCGTGAGGCAGATGTTACGCTCATGTTATGCTCTGAAATTCTGAGCGTATAAGCCTTGATCATAACACCTTTGTAAATATGGTCGAGTGTCGTGCCTGCCATATGAAACACGTAAATACGCATCGAGGGCAGGGTGAGGCATTTAAATCGTACAGTATGGGTGTGCTAAGCGTCGTAACTATGCATTGAGCTTACACCCGCGGTTACAATCAGAAAAGTTAGGGTAGGGTTTGCTGCGCGTAAGAAGGCAAAACTAAGTACGGCCAAGGGGAGTACATCGTAGATACGCTGGCATAAATATGCTACACACATGAGCGTTTCATGAGCGTAGGTCTGGATCAGGCCCAAAGTCTCCAATTCCCTCAGTATCCCCATAATGTATCTCAAGCCCCTCACCAGTATCCCCCATCATGTCTCCAATACCCCCTAGCATCCATCATCATGTCTGAAGCCTGCCAGTATTCCCCATAAAGTCTGCAGCCCCCAGTATCTCATGATGTGTCTCCAGCTTCCCTAGTATCCCCCCTCCCATCGTGTGTCTCCAGACCCGCAGTATCCCCCATCATGTGTTCCATCCCCCAGTGTCCCCATCATGTGCTTCCAGTCCCCAATTCCCCATCATGTGTCTCCAGCCCCCCAGAATTGCCAATCATATGTCTCCGGTCCCCCAGTTCCCCATCATGTCTTCCAACCCTCCAGCATACCCCATCATGTGTCTCCAGCCACCCAGTATTCCCCATCTTGTCCTGCTGCTGCAGGAGGACCTGTGCAGAGGCTGCAGAACAAGGGGGAGGAGCTACCTGCACTTCTCTGTAATGTGAGCACTGGAGGCTGTAATGGAGAGGAAGGGAATGGGAAGGTGGGTCAGACAGTTTACTGGCCCATTATGCAGCCTGTCACAGACACAGGAAATGTGACAGGCACGTGCAGGCAGGCAAAGTTAATAGCTGCTGTGTTGGCGCTGAGAGGCTGTGGTGAATGGGAGGATAAGCGTATCTCCAGCACGGTGCCCCCATGGAGTGCATTACGATGACCTCAGGGGTTGGCAGAGACCCCCAATGGTTTCATGGATCACCATGGAAAATAGCAGTTTGTATGGCAATCCATTATCTGTAAATATGAAAAACTTCATTTGCATACAATAATGCCCATTTTCAAATGAAAATGGGCATTATCGCATGAAAATGAAGTTTGTAAATAGAACCCATGGCTTCTTGCAGATTTTTTTTACAGGGCCACTTTAAGTTCCCAATCCACCCCTGATTATCTATTTGGGTTTCTTTAAATTTGTACTAATTATATAGCTTGATACTGACCTCAACCACAAATGAAACAACAAGACATATAACCAGCATCACTAACATGTGGACCCTCCAGCTGGTGGGTGTGCAGACAAGCTAGAAAATGAGAAAATAACTTCTTTATTAATATAATCATGTATTTACGCACACACACACACACACACACACACGCACACACACACACAATTCATGCAGTAGTATGCTTACCTCTAATACAACATACATGTTCTTGAAATCACCAAATATGAAGAACAAGGTGAGAGTAAATTCTACTATTAATGTAGCCACAAATATGTCTGCAAAAAGATAGATATGTACAAATAAGTCACATAAGAAATCCCATATGAACAATGTATTGCATAAAATAAATGCTACGATTAAAGATAAAAAAAATACTATTTTCAATAACCCAAAAACAATTGATAAAAAGATGTAGCAGCCAAGCTCACACTTTATAATTCACACCTCTGAGAGTTGTGAATTACAATACAGGGGCTGGATCCAGACTTAAGTAAGTGCTTGAAATTAGTTACTCCTGGGCTAAACCATATTGATTGCAGGGGGAGTCAAGTTAATTGTATTCTTTGCATGCAGGGATATATCTTTAAATTGCTTACTGCACACAGATACTGACCAGCTTTACTATCACACTGTTATTGAGGGCTCCATTTACTTACCTTTCTTATTCCCTGTGAAGGAAGCTGCATCAGGCTTGCTTATCATCACAGTGATCCTGGCAGCTTCCTTCACACTATTTACAAATACTCCTCCCTCCTGCGAGGTCCCGCGATGATCCGCTGGGTCCGCGCAGTACACTTCATTCTTGCGATGCATGAATGAAGTACAGCACATGCACAGTATCTCTCAATCGGAACTTAGCAAAAATTTCAGTGCCGACATGAGAAACACTGCACATGCTCAGGACATGAGAAACACTGCACATGCTCAGGACATGAGAAACACTGCACATGCGCAGGACATGAGAAACACTGCACATGCACAGTGCTTCTGTTTTGGCACTTTGAAATTTTTCCAAGTCCGGACATGAGAAACACTGCGCATGTGCAGTGTATTTATGCCGGGACCGGACAGCTGCAGCCTGACGAGACGACCGGACCGGTGAGTAAATGTTTATTTCTATTTTCTATGGGGTTTTTTTCATTTTTTTTTTTTTTTTAACTTATAAAACTTTTTTTTATTATTATTTTTTTTAACTGGGGCACTATTGTGATGAATTCTGCCGTCTCCCCATACATGCCCCCCTTTTTTCCCCCTAATAACAGCTTTTAGGGGTTTTTAGGGGGAGGAAAAGAGGGGTATATGGGGACATCGCTGGAATACTTACCACTAATGCCAGCCTAAGTTGGCGTTAGTCTGACGCTGGGAACGGAGTGTAAAACTCCATTTCGACGTTTTGTAAATACGGGTGACTTCATTTTAATGCGATTGGGCCAATTTTGAAGTGAAAACTGGCCCTATCGCACTAAAATGATCTTTGTAAATAGAGCCCTTAGACTTGGGATAGTAAACATCACCTCTCTAATACTGTTTGCAACACATGAAATATGACTCCCCTGCAATCAACATGGTTTAGCCCAGGAGTAACTAATTTCAAGCACTTACATAAGTCTGGATCCAGCCCCAAGTCACTTGGGGAAAAAATATATAAAAAATGTAATAAAGTTTATGATCTGCCCTTGCAGAGCTTTTATCCCTCCCATTCTCCTTCTACTTCCTTCGTGAATTATGTTTTCTGGTGCTCGTCCTTCTTCATTCTTCTCGCTAAAAACAATTTATAATCTTTGTTCATTTTCATGTAAAACATAATGGAACTCACAGTTTCTATACAACGGTTGTCTGAATGGTTTTCCCTTAGAGAAAACGAAGGCCAAGATCACCAGTTGTACAGCAGTGAGTAGCCACAAGGTTGAGTTCTCAAAGCTTTCATAGTTCTTCTTTGTTCTCTTATTAATTAGAACATTTGTAAGTTCTTCATTTAAGCTTGTGTTTCCAGGATAACAGGCACTGATGATGATAATAGAAATAATAGCAGTTATTTTAACTTCTAACATTATTGTGGACTATTGTTGCAAATTTTACACATTTTATTTACAGTACACATAACTTAAGCTGGCCACACACTAAAGCGATTATCGGCCCAAACGCACGATTATCGTGGATTGGGCCAAAAATCGCTCAAGTGTGTGGTGCAGATTTGTTTGGAAACCTGCGATAAAACGTTTAAAAAACGCTTGCCCGCGATTATTGCATATTATGGGAATCTTAAATGATTATCTGTTATCGTTGGAAAAATCATGCCGTGTGTGGGCATTTTCGATAATCATTTAAGATTTCCATAGGAAGACAGCGCAGCAGAACCCCACACACTGACAGGCTGCAGCGCTATGTACTCTCTCCCTCTGTCTGGCTAACAGCGCTGCAGCCTGTCAGTGTGAAAGCTGGGAGACCCTGCCAATCAGAGAGAGACTGTAGCCAACCAATAGGCTGGCTGCAGGCTCTACTACAGAGATTATCACCCCAATGTATGGTGCCGATATCGGGACTTTTCCCCAGGGGAGCGATAATCGCTCTAGTGTGTACCCAGCTTTAGTCTGGATCCTGAATGCCCTTATGTATTAGATTTACCTGTATACATCAACTGTGCTGTACCATGGCTGCTTCTGAATTATGAGAAACGCATAAGTCTGCATGGCTATTGTAAACAGGACATTGTAGACCACTGAAAACAGCATAGATGGAGAAATCAGTTGGCCTGGTGGTCTGTATGGTGCCAGTTTATGGTAAGCAGGTGTGGAACTCACTGGAAGAGAAGAAGGAATAAGTGATTGGCATCGCTATGTGCACATTACCCTATGTATGTTGTTGCAACTTTTGTTGGCATAACACAAATCAAAAATGAAACCTATTGAATGATAATTATACATTGTTCTTATCTGCACTGATAAAGTGTTATCGTGAAACTTGTGAACAGAGGCAATCACTTGTATCTCAGAGCGCTGAGGTCATGAGTTCAATTCCTGGGCTAGGTCTTATATATGTGGAGCTTGTATGTTCTCCCCGTGTCTGCAAGCGTTTCCTCTGGGTGCTCCGGTTTCCTCCCACACACCAAAAAAAACATACTGGTAGGTTAATTGACTGCTGACTAAATTAACCCTAGTCTCTGTGTGTATGTGTTAGAGACCTTAGTATGTAGATCCAACAGGGCAGGGACTGATGTGAATGTGAAATATTCTCTGTAAAGCGCTACGTAATCTGATTGTGCTATATAAAAACCTGTTAATAACCTCTATAAAAAAAAAAAAGATCTTCAGTCAGCGTACAGTGTTTAGTAATAACATTACTTACTTGTCAAGAAAATCACAAACATAATTGCAAAATCATGGACAAGAAATTGATTATTTCCAAAGATGTTTCGTTGCTGCAAGACATAGAGCATATTGAAATGATTTAAGCAATTTTCAAAAAATCACTTATTTATTCACTGATTTAGAAAAACAGGACCTGCATTGTTTAGGGGGGTGAATAATGTAATAAATGATTGACACTCTCTAACTTAACAATGGCTCCCCCACATTAGGTGTGAGCTGTTAACATGAACGATCAGTAGCTTAAAGCCACAGAACCCCTGTCTAACAAGGAATCGCAGAGGATTTCAGGCTCTCACACACATTCACACACACTCATACACACACGCAAACACTCTGGGAATTCAATTACAGACCATGTAGCAGACTCACACACACACAGAAGAAAGTCTGGTGAGCATTTACTGATTGGGATCACCCAAGAGTCTAAGGGCCGTATGCAAAACTGATGCTCTGGGCATTTTAGTGCCTTATGCAGAGTTCAGAGTTTTCCGATATGTTCTACTGCGCAGTAATTTTGTAACGTAATCTACATTACTTGTCTTTAAGACCGCAAATACGCACTCTACGTTGCAACAAGTAATTACGTTACAGAATTACTGCGTATGCGCAGTAGAACATATCGGAAAACTCTGAACTTTGCATATGGCCCTAATATGCCCAGAGCATCAGTTACGGGAAAAATAAAAATACTGTATATTTCCAAATATTTTATGGCATAAATGCAGTTTAAATTATCATGTTTAAAGCAGTTCCACATAATAAAATCCTTACCCAATACAGTAGCAATGTGTTTATATATTCAATTAATCCAAACATAGCCATGTATTTAAACATGCAGAAAGATGTAACAAGGGCAGCTCGTCCTTCCCTGTTATAAAAAGTAACATATAGAAAACAAAGAATTTTAAATTTTTATTATTTTGAAACTTTTGTTAAAATGTATAACATTTTAATTTATTCTGCATCAGTCCCTAAAACTGACCACTCACTACACAATCCACAAACTCTCTGGGCTAACACTTCACATTGGGCCAGACCTTAATTTACCTAAAAAAAACACCCCCTTTTTGGTACTGCAGAACATATTAGGATGGATACAGGTCAGTCCTGAAATGTCTTACAGCAGTGGGGTGGTACAGAGCAGAAAGCGGACACGTGTCTGTGGCCAGATTTACTAAGCTGTGGGAAAAAAAAGTGGAGATGTTGCCCATAGCAACCAATCAGATCCCAGCTATTACATACTTGAAAATGTCAGCTAGAATCTGATTGGTTGCTAGGGGCAACATCTCCACTTTTTACTTTCCCGCAGCTCTTTGAGAAGGGGGAAGGATGCAAACTGTACAGTAACAGTTGGGTTCAGTCCTTACATACAATTCACACGTCAGGATCCTGTCAATTGCTTTTGTTACATGAACAATGCAACTACTGATTGGTCAGTCCAATTAAGTAGAATATTACCCCGATTATCATCCAGTATTTGGACACAATGCATCCAAAGTCCGCCTCAATAGGCAAACAAATTAATTACAACATATTAAACAAGTTTCCAACAATAAATAAAAAGTGCTTTATATTGGATGTCGGGAACATTGCATAGTTCAGGCCTGGTTGACCTGTGGTTCTCCAGGTGTTGAAAAACTATTCTAGAATCCTTTAACTGCAAACGACTTTGCACTTGCTCAGTTTGAATTTTAGTTAATGAAAATCAAGTGTTTAAGCACCATCTTCCAAAGTTAATTCATAACATTCATATAAAAATTTCTTAGAAAACATCATTTCAAAATGACATGAACATAAATATGTATGCTACTACTGCAAACATGAGCATGCTTTAAGTGACATAACGTAAACCATTACTTACTTGAGTAATTCTGGGACACACTGAATATTTGTCACATGAGAATTAAATGGTGCTGCTACAGAGGCTTCCATTACTGACAATGAAATTCCAGCGTTGGCCATTTTCAGCGCCTGAAGAGAAATGTAACACTTTTTTTTTGTTCTAACTCATAAAACAGTGATGATTACTGCACCACATTCCTGTTACACAACACAGCAACACTTAAAAATCATTGCAAATGAGTGATCTTTTAAAACCTAACCTACTAGTCTGGCAAAAGGACACATCATAATATTATATAACACTCCATCATAAAAATGCACATCTACAAAACTGTGGGAGTAGTTTGTCTAAAGGTAGCATAGCTTTATATAAGTCAACGAATCCAGAGGCGTAACTAGAAATTTTAGAGCTAGGGGCAAAACAGAAAAATGGCGCCCCCTGCTTTAAATTAATAACCAGGTTAACCTAAAGTTAACATAATGGTGCCCCCCTTTGGCTTGGAGCTCTGGGAGACCGCCCCTATCGAACACCCCTAGTTGTGGCCCTGGTTGTATCTAACATTATAATATAATGAAATAAAATGAATAATTATTTAAATATGTAGGGCCAGATCTAGAGTTACGACCCCTAGCGTATTTACGCCAGCCGGAGACGTAAATGCGCTGTTTTGTATGTATGGTGCATGCGTGCGGTAACTGAACGTACGTACCAGCCTCATATAAACAGCGTAACTACGAACGAAAGGGCGCGCCAGCCATACGACACCTGGAATTATGCTTCGGAGGCATTTAAATCGTACAGTATGGGCGTGCTCAGGCAGTTACGTACATGAAGCCTTTACGTACGACAGTAGTTACACATTGAAAAGTTACGGTAGGGTTTAGAAAGCATAAAACGGCCAAAGTACGTACGAGCGAGGGGAGTGCATAGTATTTATGCTAGTGTAAATACGCTACGCGTTGAAACGTAACAGGGACGTAGGTCTGGATCCGGCCCATAACCTCACCTGACCTGACAGGTATTTAATGCAAAGCCTATTCCAGTAAAATAGATACACACAGACAAGGAGAATATTTCATTAATTCTGTAAACTAGTAAAACAACATCTTATTTTTCACTGCATATGTTCAGTAAGAGAACGCAAATGCAAATGTGCCCATGCAGATTACCATTTATGCCTACCTACATCAGGAAGAATGGAACAGAGCTACTCAGGGCACAGACTGAATTTTGTTGTGTATGACATATGCAAATGTATCTAAAACTGTATTTTATTTGAAGCTGGTACAAACAGCAGGTGCTGATGATGCATTGGCTGCTTATGATCACTCCGCTATTGCTTTGTTGGGTTTGCGCCATACATCATACTTTTGTTTAACCTTTTTTTTTTTTTTGGGGGGGGGGTCACACATAAAAACAGCAAGTTGCTTCTGCTCTATTAAAACCATGTAAAGGCAAATATTCATAGCCATTTATTCAGTAGTGGACTATAGTAAAATAATGCAAGGTAATATACTTAAAAGGAAAAATCCTGAAGGATGCCAAACACATAAACTGCATAGAGTGATTTTTCTAAAGAGCCAGGATAGATCGCAACTAGGAAACATTGAGCTTTGTATTCACACTAGTTCGTAGTACAAATATTATATGATGTAAGGTTGTGTACTTACTGCACAGTCATTGGCTCCATCTCCACACATTCCCACATAGTAGCTGAAAAACACATACATCTCAACTGTTGGATTAACTTAATTAATGTATGTACTGTATCTATCACCATTTAAAGGAAAAGAACAATTGGACAATGCAATAAGCAATAAATTGTAGCAGTAAATTAGACTGCCGGGGTGGTCCACAGTTAGGAATAACTGCACAAATGTGCAAATCTTCACCTGAACAAAACATATTATAATGTAAATAGAGCAAATTAATTTTTTTGCATGTAGTGAAAATACCAACATTGGGCTGGATCCAGACTTAAGTAAGTGCTTGAACTTACAGTAGTTACACATGGGCTAAACCATGTTGATTGCAGGGGGAGTCAAGTGAATTGTATTCTTTGCATGCAGGGATACATCCTTGAATTGCTTACTGCACACAGATACTGACCAGCTTTACTATTACACTGTTATTTAGACTTGGGATAGGAAACATCACCTTTCAGCTCTAATACTGTTTGCAACAGATGCAACAGCCCTGTTGCTAGGTAGCAGAGGAGGCACCCCATGCCACCATCTCCACCTTACCTCTGCATTCAGGAAGTTCCTGCCAGATCCAAGATGGCGGCTG